>CM032662.1:51406992-51520660 GCA_019095985.1 Streblospio benedicti
TATTTTTCACTTTGCAATAATTACCTTTACTGTAGTTATTGTAGCTAGTCAAATGCAAATTAGAAACTGTGAATGTATTGTGTGAATGTATTGCTGCTATATCACATAATATTTACAATAGATCTTATCAGACCGTCTTCAGATAATTGCATCTCAAAAAGATGTGATGTGCCTGTATGCCCTGTAAGTAAATTGGATTGGGGTGCTGAGTCTTTTTGGTCCAAAGTTTTGGATGTTTGATTCCAATCTAAAATACACATATGTTGCAGTTATTGTTATCATAAATTTGATTTGAAAAGGAGAGAAAGGTAACAGATCGCTGTCAAGCACTGTTTTTGTGAATGGTTTTGCGACTATTAGCCTGATACCTTAGATAGATGAAAGCTTTAGCGATGATAATTGTCAACTGAAACTACATTGGTAAATGGCAATAAATAGAATGTATTATTTATCCAGTCGGATGATGAATCATGGATAGTTTTAACTTAAAAAATATTAAGAACAATGTCAAAAGTATGTGTAGTTGAGTCATTGGAAGCAAAAAAAGCCATGTATTTTAATGTCATTAAATACTTAAACCTGCTTTTATATTCTGTATTATTATTATATTACGTTTTCTGAAATGGCAACCAAATGTGAATCATCTGAAACACGAGACTGACATGATAACATGAGACTGTAGTCTTGATAAATCATTTAACAAATATAAATGTTGTTATGAGTTTTGCATTACCAGCACTCACTCTGCCAGGCAAAACAAAAAAAGTCAGATTTTTACCACCCACACAAACAAACTGCAGCCCAATCGCAAAATCATCATTTTGTGACAAATTCATTGCTTCTATTAATAACAATATTCCTCATAATATGGGTATAATACCCCAAAAAAAACAAAAAAGAAAAAACTGCGCAGAAGCTAGATGTAACTTTCACTGGATCCTTCAACAATTATATATTTGTACAATCATTACCATAAAAAAAAATTCATTTGCAGCTACCAGCAACCCACCAAGAACTAGCTCTTCATTGAACATGCACGTACGTACACGTGAGTTTGTCTGCTGCAGGATGGGCATGAACCTGGATGTGGCCCTGGAGCGGCTCAGTCTGTCCGGCCGCTTGCAGCTCGTCGTTCAGCTCGACATGGACATGCCCTTCCCACACGTCGCCTGTGTATCCTGCTCCTTCACTGAAAAGTGAGTTTCAAGCAGTCTGGCTGTTATATATGGAAGTCTTTGTATCAAGGTAGACTTGTTGAATCTACATTCAATATCCTTTTCAAAGATAGCTATTAATTGTTTGCTGTACTATAACATTCTTCTATGAGTGAAAGATGTGAAGATGCCAAAGAACACCATGAAAATTAATTTTTTTCGTGGGAGGGAAAAGGGGGAGAGCAGCAAGATCCATGGGCCTCTTGGATATGCCTTGGAAATTCGACCACTGGATTTAATTACTTATGGAAAGTTTGTCAAGTACATGTGGTATATTATATATGTATGATATCTCATTTAGGAGAATGTTCAAAAGTTAAGAATGATTGTTTTCATTGAGTACAAATTTTACTTTCAAAAGAAGCTTCCACATAACTCTTTGCCGCTGCTTGCAGACCGGAGGTGTGGTTCTCAGTGCGCATGATGAAGGCCGTGCAGATGATGGAGATCCCCATCCTCAAGTCCTGGCTGCACACCCTCGTAATGGATGGGCTCACTCAAGCGCTGGTTGACCCAGGAAAGGTTTGTATTGTTGAGGTTTTAATGCACAATTTTTCCTTTCAAAGTGGTTTGTTTAGACTTATTTGTTTATTCTCTGTGTTGAGAAAATCCAAATGGTTTAGTGTGAGGCCTGTTCATGAATCTATTTACGCAGGAACTAAAATCTAAAATACTTAGTAACTGGAAAAGCTGAGCTTTAAAAAAAAAAAAAAAATCAATATCCAAGGTACATGTATATGCTTTACCTTCAGAAAAGATGTACTCATTTATATCCTAGCATTGGTAGACCTAGATAGAGTTAGATATGCACTTTTGCCATGGCGAAAGTTTTATGATAAAGTAGTTGATTTTATGTATTTATTATGTTGTTTGGATAGACTAGGGTTCAGTTGTTAGTCCACTGCTGTTAATCGTAGTCCTAGAAGCCCTCTCTTGGGAGTTCCAAAGGGTCTTGCGAACTAGTGCAAGCTTATGACCTGGTCATCATGGCTAAGTCTTTGGAAGATCTAACAGATGAGGTGAATGCATAGAAGACGGAGATGGGAGCTAAGGAACTGTGTTTATACATAATTAGGGTATCTAAATAGATTTAGGGTTTGATTGATGTAATTGCAATGGCAAGGTAATTGATTGCAGGCCAATCAAGGAGGTTTCTGTAGGTGAACACAGCTTATAGGCGGTGACAGAGTTCTGTTACTTGAGTGACATGGTGTCCAGCATGGGTGGCTGTGAACTGGCTGCAAGTGTTTGGTACAAGACTGGTTGAGGCAAATTTCTTGAGGTTCTGCCAGTACTTACAAACAGGCACATACCTTTGGCATTGTGAGGCAGTGTATATATATTCCAGTATACATGTATGTAGTGCAATACTTCATGGCTGCGAGACATGGGCAGGATCGTCTAGCACTATAAATTGCCTGAGACGAAATGCCTGAAGCATGAAACGATGGATGTGTAGTGTAAAACCCAATGATGATGTTGGGGTAACCTGAACAGCCGGGGGGCTACACCCTCAAATTGAGGAATGATTAGGGCCTGTCCAAATAAATTTAGGATTTGATTGATTGATTGACTGATTAATGGATTGACTTGGTCGCATGTAAAAGCACACCCTTGAAATTGGTCAGCATAAAAATACAAACTTTAAATGAATGTTTATTTACATAACACAATTCATGTTTTTCTCGAAGGTTGACATCAAAGTTGAATCTGTCGGCCCTACTAATGAGCCATCCAAAGCTAGAGCAAAAAATAAGGGTGAGACGTCAATTTTTATTCTATTCTATGGCTTATCATGCGTCACGCACAGTTATCTATAAATGTGTTTACTATAATTAACAAGTCTTGAAATTAAGAAAATATTCAATTTTAAAACTTTTTTACCAATTGTTAAGACTAGCATTTACATTTGTGTAAGATTTACTTTTTATAAAATGTGACTACGTTATTAATAGACTTTTTTTTATATTTTAACATCATATGATAGATAAAGCAAAAGTAACGCGAAAAATAAGCATTGTTTTGCTATTGCAGCCCAGGGAGTTTTGACTGTCACCATCAGTGGAGAGCAGGCAAAAGGCAGTGGTAAATACGCCCTTGGCTTGTACATTGCAATCACTTGTAGAATCTTCAATTGCTTTTTTAAAAGATTAATGGCATACAAAAGGCTTTTTTTTTCTTCTTAAATTGGGTAGTTAGA
The DNA here is from genome assembly GCA_019095985.1 of Streblospio benedicti. Classification (NCBI taxonomy): domain Eukaryota; kingdom Metazoa; phylum Annelida; class Polychaeta; order Spionida; family Spionidae; genus Streblospio; species Streblospio benedicti. Next base: position 51,410,407 of record CM032662.1, read on the forward strand.
TTTTGAGGTATGATTGGTTTTTAGTTTGTTTAGTGAGAGTCCTAATGTATCTTTTTATATCCTCTACATTTCAGGAATTTTTGGTAAATATGTATACGATTTTATGTATGTTTTCTTGCTTGCTATTTGCATTGTGAGGTAGATTTAAATGCCTGATAAAAATAGAGGATTTTGTTCTTAAGAAACTTGTGAATATGCAAAGCTTATAAATAGAATTTTTTAAAACAATTTTCTTCATAATCCTATTCATATTTGCCCCTAATATAAATGCACATTGAGATATTACATGGTTTGCAGAGAAGAATATGATATGAGTATTTTTTTTAGTTTGCAATGATTTTAATCCAGTTCTATTACTTTATATAGATGTCACTGATCTTTTGAACTTGTAATGAGTGTGTTACAAGGCATTATTAAATAACATAAGCACATGCTCAGTAATGAATATAAAGCAAAACTCATTGTTAGAGTAGAAGATTGCTTTACATAAAGTGTCATTATTATAGTTTAAAATGAACACGGAATTTGCATATGGTTATTTTAGCCAATCAGTGACATCTTACTGATATTTGAAGATTGGTTTTCTAATTTGGTGGACTGTAAATGTTAACATTTTATGAATGAAACTTTCACATTAGTTCTTGCTTATTTTAGTGAGCTATATATAATACACTGGTCTTCATTAGTTTCATAATTATTTTTTCAGTAATTGTTCATAGGGTTTATGCAACTTAACCATCTCATACCTTAATGAAAGATATATATAATAAGTCAAATAAAAGTATTGTTATATAATTGCTTCACAATTTAATTACTACTCAAGCAGTAGTAAGAGTGTTAGAACTTGATCGCTACCAGAGAGAATATTAGTACATAGCAGATTTGGAAAAATGCTCTTGATACTTGATACTACTCTTATCACATATCACCTATCAGCATTTGGAGTTGCGTTAAATGTGCTCACAATTTATTCCTAAAAAGATTGGAACATCAACATGATAATATAATGAGAGTAGAGAGTAACTAAACTTCGTTATTAATGGGAGTCTTTAATATTGAGATGATAATTTTTAAGATACATGTAAGTTTAATATCAAAAACTTAATTTTTGGTATTTATGGATTATTACTTTAAAGAAAATTGCAATAAATTAATTAATGTTCAATTGATAATCTTTTATTTATATATTCAAAGCAATCAAAGTCTCTTCTATTCAATAAAGCATGTTTATTTAGTTTACATGACCACTTCATTATAATACATTCTTTTGCCAACAATAGTAATTTCTTCATTTTGTTCATATAGCCATGCCCTGATCAGAATCTTGCGTATTATGATTAAATATGTGTAAATGGTTTGTTTTTGCTAGAGCCAGCAGCTGGTGGTTTTACAAGTCCTCTGGGCAAGTGTTTCTCACATGTCTACAATGGGGTTCCCACTTGATTTCATTTACATTTATTCGATAAATAAATTCAATGAAATATCGCTACTAAATATCTCTGAAGGTATTTAGGTAGCAAAAAATAGAATTGAAATCTTATGAATTGATTGCTTGAAAATGTGACTTCAAGAAACTAATAAATATGTACTTTCTCTTCTTCTTTCCATAACATGACATAAGACCACATATCCCTTTGGTCTGACAAGGAAGAAACAAAATATCTTGGATATAATATGGAAAATGTCAGAACAATGTGATGACTAAAAGCTCATCTAGATAAATATATCTTGAGCGTTTTATAATCTATCTTGAACGTTTTATAATCTATCTTGAACCCTACAAATTTATGCTTTTACTAGTTATAACTGCAAAAAGAAGTGGGAACCCTGTTTCATATGTTTTGGGGTTGTGCATTTTCCTGCTTTTTTTGATTATTTATGAAAATAGATTTTTGTTAATAGTTTTCTTTTGTTAATACTAATTGTTAATAATCCTGAAGTAGCTACCATCGAGGAAATTGCTCAAGTGAGATGTGTTATGCTGGAATTTGAGGTTCACTGGATTAGGAATTTATAAAGCGCATTTACTTACTTTGGAATTTTGCAACATTTTGCACTCATAATTTTTACAAAATTTCTTACCAGATAACAATTTCACTTTGGGAAACTGCTTTATTATTTCAGAGATGATTAAATTTGGGGTGTGATGAGCTTGCATTTCCCTCTTTCCCAGTTGTACTGATCATTTGCCTAAAAACTAAGATTTCAGATACCTGATGCTTGTACTGTAGAATTTTATTTTGTTACTGTGTGTATTCAAACTTGTCACGTCATCCTATGATAATATTGTGTAAATATTTCCATGATTTTATTAATAACAATAATTTTCAAAAATGTTGACTAGATCTAGTGTGGAAATTGTTTGCTTTATAGTTGTTATCATCCAGTACATTGTAATGATTTAATGATTTAGAAATATTACCCTAAATATCTGCATCGTATGCTCACAAAAAGACCCATCTATTTTTTGGATTATATAAATATTCCACTTTATTGGAAAATTTAATGCACATACCCACCTGACGAAAATGCACCTAAAAGCTCAGGGTTCTATGTAGTTGGTTTTTACTCTTGAAGATATCACAGTTTTGACCAATAGCATTACTGTTAGAAAATGAAACAAATATACAGTTTATTACGTTAAAACCAAGGGTATATTTACAAGAGAAACTTGTATGCTTTCACCCATACTTAGGGCTTAATCAGACTGTCAATATAACTTAGATTAAAATCAACATTATATAAGAATTTGTTATTGTTTTTTAGAAGTATATTATCAGAATCATAATATTATTGCATTGTTTAAGATCTGATAATGATTTTTTTGTTTAAGATCTGATAATGCTAAAATCAATTCCCAAAATTTACACTATGAATGTGAAAAATGTCCATATTTGGGCATATATAAAATTCCCCTTGCCATATATTATTTTACCACCATAATATTCAATTGTTTTATTTCAGAAGCTTTTATTCATGGCTTAAAGATCTTAATCTTTCAGAAAATATTAATTTTTATGATTAACACTATCCTATATACCCAAACCTACAATAAATTCAAATATAAGTTTTTGCTTTAAAACGTCTATTCATTCAGAAGAAAGATGTTTGAAAACAGTTGAGTGAGGGATTTAAAAATAAAACCACAAACACTTGGTAAAATATGTGCCAAAAATATAATTGATGTGGAAAAATATTACTGTGTTGGTGTATAGCCTTTGTCGATGATGTGCGTTACTGCTCGGTGCGTTTGGGTGAGGACAAGCAGCACACGTCAACGATGGCTGGAGCAGGTCCTGGAAGCTGGCAGGAAACCCTCTCATTTCTCGTGTACGACCTTGGCAAGGACAAGGTGAATACTTTGTAGTCCAGAAATGTGCGTGAAAGTGAATGGGTGGATGAATGTTACTACTCCTTAATATGGTATCGTCGGTTTTCTCAGCTTGATATTTCACACTGCCTTTGCAAGTCCATGTTCATATCAACGTATATAGGCGTGAGATATGACGATGTAATATGCATGTTCACCTCTTAAACAACAACTGCATTCCCGATTCATGCCCATCTTAATGTAGGTCAGGATTTATATACACTACCTTTTTAAGTGTTCTGTTCTGTTGACATGGTTCTTTTTTGGTCTTGCGTATACATGTAATAGAAATATAGATTTTAAAGTTAGTGAAAGTTAAAATTCATGTAGCCATTTAGTTTTATGAAGCAAAAAATAAATTTCAGTAGCATTATAAGTAATGACTTTCATTTTCATTTGCCTTTTTTTATTGTAGCTTCAAATCAAGTCTAAGAGTAAGATCCTCCTCAGCACGTACACTTTAGCCCAGTTTGACCTGCCCCTTACAAACTTCCCATTTGAGCACAAGTCATGGTGAGTTGTCAGAATTTTGTTTACTAGCGTAAAGTCCAGATCATCTCCTTTTCTCTCTCATTTTTTATCACGAGCACTAAAATTTCCAAATTATTTATACAAGTCATTACTTTAGAGCTTTAGTCAACTTGGTAGGTTTTATTTTAAAGTTACATTCTGTTCCCCTTTATTTTTGTAGAAACGTGTTGACATTTTTATAAAGCAAACACGTGTAAATTGCAAAATGTATTAATTAAATAATAACACATTAAAGAAAATAGACACAAGAGGATTTAAAATCTACATGGCTATGTCTCAAAGTCACTATAGGGCTCAAATTCACAAACGTGTTATCCAAAGTCCATCGAAAGATGTATCTAAGAAACCTCAATATGCTTAGTCTCTGTCCTTCAGCGTGGACACAGTGGTGGAGGAGAAGAATCCACGGCGCCAGGGCGGGAGCGGAGGCGGCGCCCCAGTCAAGTACGACCTCACACTGCAGTACACTGCCCTGCCCAGTGTGGACCAGACGATAACCATGGGGCCCGCAGATAGTGGTACGTGAAGTCCCTTCTAAATTGGCATGCAAGTTTCTTTGATCATGTAAACACCTTCTGCTAGATAGAGATATGAAATGTTCGTAGCATTGAAATGAAAATCCAAGTGTTTGCCAAATTGTTTTGTTAATTTTTATTTTTTGATGTGTTTTTGGAGGAAAAATCTTCATGATGTTACTGCAATTGTGTGGAGTGTGTGGTCTATTGTTACAGTGCACATGCTGTATGTTTGCATTGTGTTTTAGTGTGGTGAGTCACTAGTGCTGTATGTTTGCATTGTGTTTCAGTGTGTGGCGTGCTGTACGTGTGCATCCACTCAGCCAGCCAGCTGCTTGGTCTGGACCGCAATGGGCTTTCTGATCCGTACTGTATCATCTACGCTAATGGCAAAAAAGTGAGCAAACTTTTAGACTAACTCTTGTCAGTCAAAGAAGCTCTATGGACAACAATTGGAGGGTTAATGAATGTAACATATTCTTATTGGTTATGCACCATAATTTGTATTATTTTCTGTTAATTACAAAAACAATTATTTTTACCCATAGCTGCACTTTTTAACAGTGCAATTTACGTCTACTGTTCAACGCTATAGATGAAGACGACGCACTATGTTGCTCGGACGCGGAACCCGTCGTGGGAAGTGAGCAAGGAGGTGGTGGTGGGCGACTTCACGCGCACCATGCTGTCCTTCACTGTGTACGACTGGGACGGCAGCTCGGCTACGGACGACGACTTCCTCGGCTCAGCTCACCTCCTGCTCAACAAGGTGGGAGGAAGGAGTGTGTGTGTAGGATTGAGGGGGGGTGGAACGGTTGTGTGAGTGATACCTGGTGATTTTTCTCTTTGTGGGAAGACTATCAAAAATATCATTTAGGTAGTTGAAGATTTGAGTCATTGGCAGGTTAGCTGATTGAGGCTAACTTGGCTGTGCTGTACATCTGGGTATAGTGAACTTCTAGTTACATTGGAGAATTGGCTGCAGAGGACACCTAGTTAGAGATAGGAGCAAAATCAGCCTCTTATCACATACTAATGTAGTAGTACAATGTAATTCATTCAAAACTTGAACACTGCCCTGAAATCCTATTTTTTTGGTTGTGTGCTTGTGTGCATTTCAAACTTTGGCAAAGTCTTTGCTTATTGCAAGATTTGGCTGAAAATTAATGCCTGCCTTTCTATGCTGCCAAAGTTGTATTGACCGTCCCTACTGCATGGTTTCTTTGTGAATTGTCGGACATCCAGGAGCATAATCCCAGGCCTTTTCAAAGTTAGAAGTGTACCACTAAAAATATAAGAGCTTATACAGTACAGTGTTTTTTCTTTGATTACTCACTCAGTCTGAGCCGGCCGTGCTGCACCGCTCGCTCACGCTCGGCTACAATGTGCTCAACGTGGGCCAGGTGGACAGCTCCAAGCTAGGCACCATCTGCGTCTCTGTCGTCTTCCGCCCTGTGGCAGCTGTCAGCAAGTCAGGTAAACACGAGTCAGGGAGAGTGTTCATGAACAACGTATAAATCTTGCTGAATTACCATAAGTGCCCCCCATGAACTTAGTCGCATACGTAGTTGTCTATGATCTAGATAAACAGCAAAACATGCCAAATGTATATATGTGAAAATCCAACCAATGCATTCAATCTAGAGGTTTCTCTCAGTAGTCATTATTTCAGTACTAATCTTGAATTACTATGAACATGTTTCATATATTTCAATTCTCTTGCCCTCAAATCGCTCATATCCATTGTTTGAATGCTGCGTTTACCCATGTGAACAGTTTTTTTGAAAACATGTTTATGACGGTGCTATTTCAATGTGATAAATTAAAAATGTACCCTCTGTGTGGTCCAAAAGATTTCAGTTAAAATCATTCTTGTCTATTTCCAAGTGTTTCCATGTCTGTCCACGTCTGATTCTACAGAGCAGAACAGCATGCCTGCTGCGGGGCGCGTGAGGAGCGGCAGTCACGAGGCCACTGGCAGCTCCGTGAGGCGAGGTCTCTTCTCATCTGCTGTAAGTCACCACCACTTGCTGAACGAACAGTCTCATTAGGGGTCTCACTCCACCATTTCCGTCTGATGTTAAATAAAATGTCCCATATTTCTTCAGGAGTTTGATGAATTCACTGTAGCTCTCTATTAACGAAGAACAGACTTATTTGAAGTGTGTAGTGTGCAGTAGCTTCTAATAATAACTCATGCACTATTTTTCAAAGCACATTTTCGTGTAATTATTTCAAAATGTGTGTCATACAAAAAGGTTTGCTACTAATCATCTGTAAATAAACAGGAATGACTAGAGTACTACTATATGAACTAATACTTCAATAGTGTGCTGTGTTAACTACTTTATCCTATAGAATAGCAAGACCCTGAGTAAATGTATTATTCTGTGTCCAGTGGTTTTGCAACTTTATATAAAAGATTTTGTTGTTTTATGTGCGGCCAAAAATATTTCAGAGGGAGAAAGACTCATCAACAGAAGCTCAGGTATTATGTGGTTATTTGGATGCAGGTTCCCATTTATCATTTACATTGATTTTTGTTAATACATAATTTTATATTGGTGTCTGCTTTTTAACTAGAATAGTAGTTTTATAATACAGGTCCCTAGGAGGAAACAACACTATTTCACAAATCTAGTTTATATACTCTAGAATAGATCTGATGCAAAATTATTTATTCATGTTAAATGCCCAAATCAAATGCTTTGGTTGTTGGTGGGATGGTTCTTAACCCATGCAAATCTTGGTTGTGGTCTTGGCTTTGTATATTGTAACACTGATATTGTAACACTTATTAACTACCGGTATGGACTTATCTGTAGATGCTTTATAACTGTGGGAAATACATTTTTCTGGTGAAGTAACTAATCTCATTCATCATCAATATTTTTATGAGTGACAAACTATGAGCTTGGCCATAGTTCTGTTTATAAACACTATGGTAAACATACCATATTTAGAGTTGTAGGTAATCACACTGTACTTGCTTGAATGAAGTAGCATCATAATATGCATCTTTCTTTTCATGACTCAATCAGAAGCACACTATATTATCTTTTACACTGTATTCTCAAAGGGAAATATTCCAAATTTACAATCAGTTACTTCAGACAAATCATGCACATTATTTGATCTTAATAGAGAAGTACCACTGTAAAAATATGTTTATATTATCTTTGTGTGGGGGGAATAGAGGCAATCTATCGTGTAAATGTACATTGATGCAAAATATCATTCAGTTAGTAATCAATAACTAGTGTCGTCATTGATGACGCTCTTTTGACGTCATTCAAATACAAACTTTATTCTAATTATGTAAGTTACTTCAAGGTTGATATTGTAAAGAAACAGCTGCTACAAATGTTGAGGGGTATATATGTGTGTAATTTCATCAAACAATCATGCATAGTTTTTATACTGTTTACCAAACTTCATTTTTAATAATGGGTTGGACGCAAAGACAAGAAAATGTTTACTGGACTTGCAGACTCTGGTATTTGAAAAAAGAGCTACAACTTACCAAATGTCAACAAATGGTGGTAATGTCGAACTTTGATGTGGAGTACATGTATTACAATTACAAATATTTTAGTCAAAATTAATTATTTATTCACGCACTGTCTCCACTTTATTGCAGTCTTCCTATGCAAACCCTTACAGGAATTACTTTTGTATAACATTGGTCAAATAAATTATTTCAGGTGCAACTGTTTAAATACAGTCAATCTTCACGAGAAGACCACCGTGAAGTCACCTCCCTTTTACTTTAGGTGGTTTTCTTTGAGAGGTTCTACTGTATGTTATGCCCAAGTGTAATCTTTTATCATACTATGTACCTGTGCATATGTGTTAACATGTCCGTCTATTATTTTACAGAGGCAAAAGCTTGGAACGAAGCGTCCATCAGCAGGCGTTGGCGACCTTTTATCCATAGGTAAGATGTTAGCTGTTTGAAAAAAAAAATCAAAGTGTCACTGTAAAAATGCATCAGTGATAGCCAATTTATCAACATCAACTAATAAGCACATCCCTTACGCATGAACCCTTTAGTGGCTGATTATCATTGATGCCTATTCACATTAGTGTGAATCAGCCATCCATTTAGATAAATTGGAGCTTATTATAGGCTTTATACTATTGCTAACCTAATAAGTATGTTTTCTGTGGTTTAGGTGAAGGGCTGTTGGAACTGAACATCATCCAGGCGAAGGACCTGGTGGCCATGGACAGTAATGGTGAGCACACTGCCCCAGAGCTACAGATATTCTCTAGATTTAAAATCAAAGTAGTTTGAAATTATGGTGTATGACTCAGTCATTAATTGGAGAAATGTATTTCATCATAAACAGTAGTGAGACATTATACATTTGCTAGGATACTAAATGGAAATTCCATGAGTATTCCATATGATCGTGATAGGATTCAGTGATCCATAAAGCAATAACTGTTGATTTCTTAGTTAATAATGCAATGTATTTCTACAAGACAATAGAAAGAAATAATTCAATATTTAGAAATTAAAATATAGCTGCACACCATTATAATACTAAACGCTGATGAATTAACTAATTTTGAGATAAATCCATGTTAAACCTTCAATGTCTTAATATTGTTGGATATAGTCAATATCCGTCATGAGAAACTTCAATCACCAGGTGGCATCTATAGAACTACTAAATGCCTATTCCCTGAATGTCCAATATGAATGATGCAGGCTTCAGTGACCCGTACTGTGAGGTGAAAATCAACAACGAGCGCAAGTTCACGACCAGCATCAAGAAGAAGACACTAACGCCAGTTTGGGACGAGTGGGTGACCACGCAGCTGCCTAAGACCGCAGAGACGCTCGAAATAGTCAGTACCAGTTTAGACTCAGGCACCAGCAGCAGAATATATGTAATGGGCATAAATTACAATAGAACCTTGTTATCTTGATATTTCTTTTGCCTTGTCAAGAAGTATTTGCTCCCTGGAGGTTAGTTTTGTTTCCCTTTAACCACATTATGAACAGATATCATTTGGTTATCTCGAATATTGACTCTCTTGAGCATTTTATTGTGATCCTTACATGTTCAAGATAACGATTTTCTACTGTAATGAGCACCTTAAAGGTATTGATAATGAGTGATATCTTCTGATAAAAGATAGCTGCTGAATGTTTATTTTTTTCACAAAGTTAGAAGTTGACTATTAGGTGTAAAAAAAACTATGTTTCAGAATCCTGATCACCTGGTAATAAAATAGTATAAACCATTCTTGCAGTGATCATAGGAATTCTTATAAGTAATACTTCTGTATAAAGATTGATAATGACGTTTAAAAATAAGAATATTTCCCAGTCAGACTTTATATGAAAAAAAATAGGCCCAAGAAAATAATGCTCATTTGTTAGCATACTGCTTTCCAATGTGTTAAAAAAGCTGGGTGTTGTATCATGTACATGTATGTTAATGCCAATGTTTTACAGTTGGTTTGGGATAAAGACCCGTTCTTTCAAAAAGATTTCCTGGGTTCAGTGGCATTTACTTATGAAGATCTCAAGCGGTGCAGCAGAGACGTCAATGTGAGTGCTGACAGTGTGGTACTTATGACAAGAGTGTGTTAATGTGTGTGAAATGGATGGAGTGTTTGAAAGGCTGTCTGCATCTGTGTTCATGTCATAAATGGTACTAGTCGAGAGTACAAAAAATAAATATAATCTATATTGATATGATTTCAGGTTCTTGATTCATTCATTAACATTTTCATTAATACGTATAGATAATCATTTGTAAATTATATTGTGTTGTAAAAGCCATGGAGGTTTTATTGGGCTATTTTACATGTGTATGTGACTAGTGATGTCATTAATTTTTATTGTATTTATATTCACTGGCCAATTGCTGTATGATACACATAGCTTGTCCTATGATGAACTGTGTTCAATATTTTGTTCTGATACATAGTCAGGATCTTGATCTTTCAAATACCTAATGTTAAATATATACGTCATATATGGCTTAGTTATTTATTAGTTGTACCTACCAAAATAAAGTAATACATAGTGCAGTTTAGAATGCAATCTTTCAAATCACAGAATTATTTGATATGTATAATTTTGTATGCAGAATGATGGCTGGTACCAGCTCCAGAGGATAAAATCCGGGTACATTCAGTTGCACTTCAAGGTCATATCTGCTGATGCTGATGAGGTATATATTGTTGATTATAGAATAGTTCTTGCAAGGTAATGCTGCAGTATTCAATAGAAAACAGTCTTACAAGGGTTCAATTAAAAGTTCACCGTTTGTTAAAAATTGTGCTTCAAGATAGTCACTAGAACGGGTTTCTTGTAGTTCATGTCAATTGTTACATGCATTTTTAACTGGCCTTTTAAGGCCATGTGAGCTTTTCCCATCACTTGGCGTTCGGTATCTGTCCGGCGTCTGTCCGTCGGCATTAACAATTCTTTAGAAATCTTCTCCTCAAAAACTACTGTATGGATTTGTAGGAAACTATTTATAATGGTTCATTAGGGTACATGTATTATGCAAAAAGTCATTGCTTCAAATTAAGATTTACTGAAAACTATGGTTGCTACTACAATATTTAAAAAAGCTGTTTTTAGTCATAATAACCTCAAGGTACAGTCAGTCATAATGCAAACTGCATGTGATGGTCTGGTGTTGGGTGTCTGGATAGAGTTACACTAGTACTGCAACCTTGTTTGATAAAGCTGGGGGCACATAACAGATTAACTTGTTACACTGGAGATTTATGATAACAACCTGTTCCATGAACAAGTCTGCAAACAATGATTGGATTTTACAGAACAATATAATTTTAATTGGTTAATAACAATCAGAGGTATTATATTTTTACAATTACTTAAGCCTCTTTCTTTTTAGCTAATGAGCTATTGTAAACATCTACTGTCTGGTTATATGAGATCCAAAATTTCATAGGATGTAATATGACATATCCCTGTTTTAAATGCTAGCTATGAGTCTAATTCATTTAGTAAAAACCAGTCTGTCAAAAAGGAAATATTTTAGATACATAATGTGCTCAGTATGGACTATGTATCTGGATATTTGGGCCTTTTTAGCTCACCTGCTGTGAAACAGCATGTGAGCTTTTGTGATCACCATTCATCAGTCGGACGTCAGTCTGTTCGTCAACAATTCATATTTTTCTAAATAACTTCTTCATTTTTCATTTGATTTTCACCAAACTTGCATACAACTTATTTGCCTGTCTCATCATGATATCATGTGAAACAGCATGTTAATCCCAGAACAATATTTGAATCATCATGCCCCTGGGTGGCAAATTGACCCACCCCGCAAAAAATTGGAATAAATGCTTCTTCATATATCATTTAACACAACTTATTTGGCTGTCACATTATGATATCCTATTTGAATCATTCCCCTTGGTGCCCAGCATTGTTTCATTATTCACCAGGGCACCTCCCACTTTAATTTTAAAGCCAAATTTACACATGCAGGTGAGCGATAACAAGACCCTTATGGTCCTCTTGTTTATTCATACCTCTTGCTACACTATTACATTATTAGTGGGACGCTAAACTGTAAGTCCTGATGTAATAGTGACCTAAGATCCATCTAATGACTAAGATCATGTGTTGCCGCTAGGAGCTAGCCGGTCCTGTGTCTGACGGGACGACAGACAGTGGTGTGGCCCCGTCACTGCCCAGCGATGACCCCAGCTACAAGGCAGCAGCAGACACAAAACAGGTGATGCTCATGCTCATGCTCCTTAGACATTCAAGGATATTGAGACAAATGTTACTGCTTTTGTATCTGTACAATATTTGAAGAGGTAAAATGAAATTTTATAGAGTAGAAACTCCTAATGTAGAAGTGAAAGCAAAGTTGAGAGAATATTTTGAATAACGGTATCAGTCTTACCTGAATTGAAAATTCTCAGCATGATAGTTCATAGGGAATGCAACAGATGGTGTGAGATGATGAGGTTTTACTGTTTTATAATATGACTTTGTATCTACTTTAGTTTTTAATTGAAGTTTCTATAAAGCCTTCTAATGTAACAGTTATCATTAAAATGTAAATCGCCAATCCTAGTCTGCTGCCATGGGGACGGGAGCTCCACATACTGGTGAATCCATCCAAGAGCATCCAGCCTCAATCTCAAAACAAAATGGTGGCGATGTGCTAAACCAGACAGCCTCAAGCATTGAGGTATTTTTTTTAGTGTAGCTAGACTTTTCTTATACTTTTGTAATACTCAGTATTTACAGCTTGAAAGTGTAAGACTTTGTATTTGTTTTTCTGCTAACAGAAACGATATCAAAATGTAAGTGTGTGCTTCAATATTAGTGTTTACATTTTATCATTTTTAATTAAAATATTTATGATACATATTTCTTATGTACTTTTGTTTGGTGCGTGAAACTTAATTTCATGGTTTATTATGTTAAAAGATTGAATATAAGACTTGAAGTTACCAAATTGAATTATTTTGTTGAAGAAGCTATGCACATATCCATGTTTGGTCTTGTTCAGTAATATATTATGCTAGCTGACATTCTTTTAGTTACAAATTCTTATCACAATGCTAACTAACATTTTTCTCTTTTTTTCCCCTCTTTTTCCTACCCCTTTACCCTGTAAACGTCACATATGTTGTCACTTGTTTTAATATATGTGTGTAATGATTTCAAATTTGTTTTATTTTGCAACTGTTTTTAATGTTTCTGTTTTTCATATTTTATGGCCACCATTTCTGACTGTGTGCCACGTGTGATTGACACATTTTCAAACTTTTCCATTGTTTTCAATATTTTAATATGTTCACAAAACTGTTGTTTTTTTAATCTACTGTAAACCTATATGTATTATGATGTAATAAACTGTATCTATCTAACTTTATCTGATTGCATTTTTTTTCTACATTTATCCTTCTGTCTTGTATCTGGCTGATGCATATTGATTGTAACTATGACCTTATCGCTGCATTTCTGAATTTTCACTGGTCGGCTTCTATCAACTAACCTCTATCAACTTCCGCTTGCTTCGTGACCCATCCTGCCTTGCCCCACCCTGCACGCTGATGTTGTCATGGTCAGCAGACCAGTCCCCTGTCCCCCCCTGCTAGGGCCCCCCCTGGGCGCCGTCACCGCGGGCGCCTCCACCGTCTGTTCACCCGCCTCTTTCACCGTCAGCAGACGTCAGCCTCGGTCCCCACCGCGCGCAGACGCAGCCACGACAGTGCAACCAGCGATGATCGCAAGTCCTCACACAGCTATAGCAACTCACTGCGCAAACGCTTCGGTCTGAAGCCTCGACGCTCAGCATCAGATGCAAACATCAAACACAAACCCAGTAGAGATGATGATGATAGGGGATACCATACTCTAGAAAAGTCTGCCGGATTATCAGGATCGTAAGTAGATTTGTTTTCTCAGTGTTGTTAGTGAATTGCTCTTGCTTTAAAATATGATACATTTGATGAGATGAAGAAACGCCTTTTGAGTAGCAAGACTTTGGGCATGTCTTCTGATTCTCCATTTAATTGAGGTTGGTTGCTAAGAATGCACGCAAATTTTGATAAAATTAACACTAAGTAGTTGATGGTTGTAACTGGCATTTTCTAACTTTGTCCCTGACATTTGAACCATTTTTATTCTAAAAATTAAAGGTAGGAAATATTTAAGCTTTTTCTCTCTCACACTTACTTTCTCTCTTTATCTTGCAGAAAGACTAATAAAACGAAGAAGAAAAGATTATTTAGTTTCAACAAATCAAAAAACAATAATAATAATGGGGGTGGTAGCAACACCTCCCTTTCTCCTATTCCTCAACTTTACTAATATTTACTTTAACATTCCTAATATAGATATAGCTTAGAATAAAGTATCCTAAAATTAGTATAGATATATTTATGTCATAGCTGTAGTGTGTTAGTCTTTACTCTTTACCATAGTATTTGTCATGTTTGTTGAAAAACCTGTGTGTGGAAATGGCATTTATTTATACTGCTGCTTTACAGACCTATTTTTAAACCTTTTTGTATCCTTTGTTTACAACACAATGACTGCGAATCAACTAATTTTGTACATGATAATGTGTAGAATAGTGTGCTAGTGATTTTTTAAATTCCTACTGATTCTATTATTATTGTAAATGATTTGTTTGTGTGATCAAATCAGTTCATCCATCGAGTGGGATCCAAATATTGAAAACTACCTACAGTAAGTTCATCAACAATTCTAAAAGTTTTTTAAAAATTTATGAGTAGTTTATTGGTGATATTTGTAATTTTCACATTACATATCTATATTTCCATGGAGTCGGCTGTAGGGATGTTTTCTCTTTGTAGTTGTTGTGGCTTGTCTTTCAAATTTTTAAAAATATTTCATACACAAAAGCTTAGACTTTTTGGATTAGTTTGAAGAAAAATTTCATTCATGATTTTTAATACTTTGAAGGGTACATAATATCACAAGTTATCCTATCTGTTTTTTGTTTTTCATGAAAATAGTTGTTAGCATTAATCGAGATTTCCAGTTACTCAAGACTCATGTTACTAATTGTTTTTCCATTCAACATATTGGAGATACATGAATTAATGTAACACATTTTGTTTGTAGACTGCGTGGCTTTTCAAATGTTCCTGTAAGTCAAGCTACATCTAGTAAGTAAAATAGAGCCCGATAAAACTGAACATGAAATCTAAAGAATCATTGCTTTAAAACACAAAAAAAGTGTATTCTTTGATGGTACTTTATATTTCATGTAATTTTTGGCAGTGTGAGAAATACACTTAATTTTGGTTAGAAGCTGTGAACAATTAGACTTCAAAAAAGACCATTACTTTGTATCCACTTTGAAATGATATGCAGTTGAACTTATTTAACTTGAACTTGAAGCGAGTAAATAAAAATGGAAATTATCTGATATTTTGATTTATCACAGTGATTTATGAAATAAAGTAACTTGAAGGGAAATGGCTATAATTGCTATACCAGATACCATAAAAATATAGAGCTCATGGGATACTAATACTGTACCATACTTGCAGTGGCGAGTCTCGCGGACACTGAGAAGTACTTTGGGGTGCAGTGCCGACTGGGGCGTGTGCGAGGTCTCCCGGTGTCCGTCAGCAGTGTGTACTGTAAAGTCAGACTCGACAAGTGAGTTGTGTGTGGATTGAAAAAGTTAAATAAATCAGGCTATAGACGGTACTGAAGTGAGGTTTATTATAATAGTGAGGAAAACAGTCCTTGTTGAATATTTCGAGGTTTCTTTGTAGCAGGTTTTTAAAAGAAAATTTTAAACCGTGTTTATTCTTTGTAGAACATTCTATGTGTAAAGATCATTGTCGACTTTATTTTTCATTTTAGTCGAATATTGGAGAAGCGATCCCAGAAGTTTTCTAATGGAAAAGTGATTGGTAAAACAGCTCATGTCGACAACACACTAAAGGCAAAGTTTGATTTCTGTTTTGATGTAAGTTTAATTTTAGTTTAATTGTTGTTCAATATTATTGTTTTGGTGATAATGAAATTGTAAAAATATAACTGAAATAGTGGTTAAAGTTTGCCCCTGTAGCACAATTACTGTCAACAGTTGTTTTTAGTAAACGATTTGACATAAATACAGTTAAGTTGGACATTTAATTACAACTTGAAGGTAATAGTTGAAAACTTGAGTTATCGAAAACATTGAGTTATTAGAGAGATTTTTAATATAACGTATTATTAAGAAGGATAATGAGTATTTGCACGAGTTATCCATAACTTCAACTTACTAAAAAGTTCATCTTGTGACAGCAAGATATAGACTGCCAACTGTAGTGAATAATTTCGTTAGTCAATAGTCTTAGTGTAACAGATGTTTGTTCTTAGTAATATTATAGCTGTATTATATATTATCTTCAGGTTGATTGTGGACGAGGAGTTGCAAAAGATGCTCTTCTGATTTTGGATTTGAAAACCTCTCAAAAGAATCATGTTGCCACTAAAGGGTACACGGTGCAGCAACTGCTTGGTGGTGAGTTTTATCTGTTCTCACTGTAATTGGGCATTCTTTCTTGTGAAACCTTTTCTTCTTCTCCGACATATTATATCTGTAAACACTTTTTCTCTGAAGGTGAGCTAAATAGATTTTAATCACTGTGTACCACCAGTAGACTTGGGAGTGAATCTAGTGCAAGCTACCAAAATGTGGTTGCCACAGAGCACTGAATGCTCACCAGTGAGTATCGGGGTGGGGTGGGGGTCAGCTCATTTGCATTGGAATTTCAACTTCAATATGAAAAACGTTTTTTGAAACACAGAGAAGATATTACAAAAACATGCAATTACATATTGTATTTACATTAACGTATAGAAATATGAAGATCATACATGTTTGTCACTTGTTTTTCACCTGTTTTAGACGCATCTGAGACTAACAGTTGGGTGCCGCTGGAGCATGGTGTGGAGGTGGAGCTGGTCCTCTCCCAAAACAACTCCTCCCCACTCAGCAAACCTCGCAGACGCAGAAGGAGTGGCAGTGGGCTCTTCAGGTGGGAGCAAACGGTGTATTATCTATACGTTTAATGAACGTTGGGGTCTCTAATAGTATTGAACTGTCTGCTAGCTTTGTTCATTGTGGAATTTACAAACGTATTATGTTTATCATCAATGCATGGGCATGCACTCATGAAATAGCATGGTACTGGTAATCGTTTTTTTGAGTGAGCAATGCTTCTACTGGGTTGTACATTTTGCTTGTGTGTCAGCGAAAAAATGTTTTGTGTTGAAGGGTTATAGAATTTTAGCACCAAGCTATACTTTTTTTGAATGCATTCGAAACATTATACCTAGAAAGAGATGGTGGTTGAATTAATCATTAAATTTTCTTTTAGGTTCAGGTCCAAATCCAAACTCACTTGAAGGAGACAATGCCCGGTATCAGAGGGAGCAACAGGAAAACACTCATTTGGCACTATTCAAGTCCAAATTGACATAATGCTGCAGACTCAGTGGGAACCTACATAAAAATACGTCGACTTCAATTGAACTCATGTGCAATGCTAATTAGCAATTTGTATGCCATCAGAATCAAAATGAAAATAAGATTTGAGAAATCAGACCAAGTCCTAAAATCAAAACTTCTGTAAATTTATCATAGTAAAATCAAAGTACAAAAATTGACATGCTTTACATGTCCTGGTAAAAAATCAAAACTTCTGTAAATTTATCATAGTAAAAATGAAAATGAATTAGAAAATGAAAATACATGTAAGATCTGAGAAATCAGACCAAGTCCTAAAATCAAAACTTCTGTAAATTTATCATAGTAAAATCAAAGTACAAAAATTGACATGATTTACTTGTCCTGGTATGAAATCAAAACTTCTGTAAATTTATCATTGTAAAATCAAAGTACAAAAATTGACATGCTTTACTTGTGGTAAAGAACTATGGTTTATGCCAATAGAAAACCATGTGTGATTTTTGAATTTAGAAGTAATGTTTTTAGTTGACTTTAAACTGGCATGTCTAACCAATGTATTGAGATCTTCAATTTGGTAGGCAAACATTCAAATGCAGTGTAGTGATCTTATTGATGGACCAACATGGTGATGTTAAAATTTGAGTATGAATGTTCCATATGCCAACATTGCCAGTTAACTGATTTTGCAGCTATAATACATGTACTTCATAGTGGTCAATTATTTAATCTGTAAAATTATGTTTGAATGAGGGGTGAGTCAGTTTATGCTATTCAATGGCTTGAGTCATTTGCAAGTAAGGTGCAAATAGGAAAGGATGTAATCATGTACCATCAATTTATTTTTATTTCATAATTTAAGTTAAAAAATATACAAATACATCCAAATGATATCTATATTTTTATATTATTACATAATTGCCCTATTGGGCCGTTTTCAAAGAAATAGTGGTAACTTGTAAGTTATCTTGTTTAGATTATATTACTCTTTGTTAGTTATTTACATATTCCATTCTATTCTTTGCATTATTTTTTTATGTTATAGGTGCACCAGATTCAAAGTTGTTAGTACTTTGGATTACTTTTAGTCTCTAAATAGTAAAATGAACTCTATCAATTTCAGTCATTCCATAAACATGTTCTTGCACCAATTTTACCTAAATCTTGTGTGAGTCAAGTTAATATTGTACTTAATATTATCAGTGTCATGTCAGTCAGAACATTCCATTATAAGCTCTTTGTGTCTTCAAAGTATCATGTATTTGTTACATTATTGTTTGTTTTTGTTTATTGTTAGAACTCATATAATATTATGACCTAAAAGTATAGTGATAAAAATACATGTATGTATGAAAATAATGATATATATGTATTCCTGCAATATCTTAATTGTATATATGCTAATGGTTTAATAATGGTTTCCTTAGTAAAATTTGTTATTGCTTTTCATTCTAGTTGGATGTCTTTTTGCTTACAATATGATACAATTATGATTTGAGTGTGTAAGTCTGTGTGAATTTATAAACATTCTGTCATCAACAGATCACACAGATTATCTTTTTTAAAAAGAAAATACTCCTTTAAAATTAATTTATCCAAATGAGCCAATTTGGAAGTAAGAATGAATTCCACGACCTTTCTGTGTTTTAACATTTTAATTGTATTAGTTTTGAACTGATATCTTTCTTTTTACTTCCGAAACTTCGTGCATTAAGTTAAAAATATATTTTTGTGCACTTAACTTGTTTGTTTTGTAGAAATATTAGATTTATTGCACCGGTATTTATTAATGTATTGTTCATCAAAAGAAATGAGGATATGTTGTTTAAGTAAAAGTATGAAAATTAAATACAGCAATATAGGCAACCAATGTTAGCTTTTAGTATATAAAGGTTAAAACTACCATTTTATGATTATTTTGTTTTAGGCTTGGATTGTAATTATGAAAATACTTTGATGGTGAATGATATATTTTCTGTAATTGTATTAAACATATGTATTACAAATGTGTGTGGTCATTACATAGCAGATGTACATTATAGATTTGACATTTTCTCATGGGGTGATGAGTGTACAAATATCATGACACCAAAGTGTGTGACCTGTAAGTTGATTATTATGTATCATTATTTACAATTCCTGCAGCAAGTCTTCTTTTGAATTCAGTTATGGAGAAAAATACCATTTAAAATGTGATATACCAAAATATTGAATATTCTAATGTGCAGAAAGAATATGTATACTAGATTATATTTTATGTTGGTTATGAAACGTTGCACTTGATTTGTAATTCTTGTTTGATTATGGATTTAGGTGATTTTGTCATGACCTTCAGTGTGAACGACTTTACAAAAGCATAGCTTGTTATATTTATTATATTTCTTGAAACTAAAATAAACATGTAAAAGTGATTTTTTATTATTCCATCATAGATACCAACTCATGTGTCTTCAAGATACATGTAGAATCATTATCATTAGTAAGAAAAACAACTCCCAAAAAGAATGTAGAAATGATCATTGTCAATGACAGTAAATTGTCACTGACATCATCATGATTGATGATACAACGCACTCCACATATAATAGTCATAGTAAGTTTGCGTTGTGTTGTGCTTGATGGGTTTTATGCATTGGGAGCAATTTAGAAAATATAATCTATGAAATCGACCCTCTTGCGTAGAATATGTAAGAGGAGTCGAATTGATAAATTTGCATGTATTTTTCTATAAATTGCTCTCTTGGTTTTATGATATTTAATAGTGCTGCCATATAACAAATGTCAACAAAATTAAAATATAATGTGTATATAAGAAATGGAATTGTGATAGGTAAAAATCAGTAATTCTAGTGATCCAGAGCTGTAATTTTACAGTGTAAATTCTATATTTTTGTTCTTCTAAATGTTGCTCATTTCACACAATCTGTTACGCTACGAATTTCTTCAATATGCACTGTGTCTACAATGACATGCTGGTTAGGCGTTCCAGCATTAAACTCAACTGAATTCTAAATTATTAAAAATGATCAAAACAGAACCCAATCATCTATATATTAATAAATATCACCAGGGGCTGTATTCGGAATACTGCTGGTTTCAAGCAATTGACATTATATTGAAAGAATTAGCAATACAATTTGCAAGAACTATTAAGCCAATCAAGTCATTTCTATGTTCCTCGCGTGGCCATGTAAGGCTATTGTTAATGGCCATGTATGTATGATATTTACACTGACCACTGGGTCAATGTCGTATCAATAAAAGCTGTGAGTGACTCAATCTGCGCTCGCTAAATACGTAAACATGGCATTATGAGCTGAGCAGATGTATGCATATGCATATAAATCTATGTGGTTGGTGTTAAATCAATAGTTTGTGTGCGGGTGTTGAGTACACACATTTCCAGCTAGGATAAAACATACGGGCTGATGATACGACTACAGTTTATGATACTGTCGAGTGTAGACCCCCTCGCACACGCATCCCAGCAAAATAATAAAATAACGAACCTAGAACTGCTAACTGGACATATCTATTTTAGTACAGCAGTTATAGATCGTGGAAGGCTAGGTATGGACTAGGGTGCCGTGCCAGGTTATTTATGGCCTATAGTCTATGGAATCCTACACAAAAAGAAAGTAGAAAAAGAAAACTATATCTTTCAGGAAAGTAGCGTGCATCTTCTTACAGCGTGGAGGGGATTATCTTTGCAACGAGCCGTAAAGCAAAAGCTATATCTATTATCAAATAATATCTTGATCTACATAGATCGAGACATATATAGTAGTTAACAACAAGTGTACGCTGCCACACACAAATGCAGACTAAATAAGCAACCGTTGTATTTAAAGCTATAGCGAGTCCTGGAGTCAAAATTATTTCGTCTGGATCGTTCATATTACACCGCGTCAAATACTGTATTACTTCCCATGTAAGTCTCCTGAGCACTGAGACTCATCCCAACCCGTTAAGAAGAAAACAAGGATTTAGCCAATACTATCTCCCGTGAATACCTCCCATGCATTTTAAATTTACCCAAAATTCAATAACTTTCTGTGACATTTAGCACCAATATTATATTTTTGCTATTGTTTTTACTCATGATATATTCAAACGTGAAGTAAAAGTTTAATCCACCTCGGAATTCACTTTAAAATCTATACTGTAGGCTTTATAAAAACGTCCTAACAATGTTCCATCTCTTACATATTCATATTCATGGCAAAAACCCACACAAAGAAATCACTTGGAAAAGGTAGAGTACGTCAATGGCAATGAAGAGCGGCAGCCACAAGCAGCTGTATGTGGGTTAATCTATTCAGCTACTAAGTTGCTGTCTGCTGGCATAGCCTCTATCATCTTACAGACCTACATATGTGTGGGTGTGTTTCACAATGATGGTTGAGAGTGACGTCTGCCTTTGGCTTGTGACTGGAGCGCCTCATGTTTTTTGTCAACCCTGGTCTCCTTTCAGTGAAAGTATGTAGAACTATGTATGGCATGAACATTCTCCACTTGCACTGAACACATTGTCTGCAAACTTGTCAATAAGTTAAGGTAGTGATGTGATAGCTGTGGAACTCCTTCTATAACATTAATCCTATGTGAATATAAGACAAAAATAAATACATTGAAACATGGATGGGGAGTTTAAATCAAATCCTTCATCCCTAGTGTTTGCGAGCATTATTTCCAACATTTTCTTCCTTTCCCCTTTTCCCCACACCCAACAATTTTTCAGCTTTTCCTCCGCATCCCATTTCTTTAAAATTCAAGATCCCTCTTTTTTTCCCCTTCCTCCAACTCAATCAATTTTTATTAAACATTGCAAATGTAAACCTGCCCAACCAACTTAAGTTTACCTGCCCCTGGCACATAGGTAGAAAGTCCAAAATATGTCTACTCCCGAAAGTGATAAATATCAGGATGATGGCTGGTGGGTAATAAATAATCACATTATCAGGATCTTAGTCTATGAATATCTGTATCATAATCAATTCATCCAAGTTCCTACACATTTAGAACAATCTCATCATGCCCCTGTTGATGCAATGATTTGGAGATATGCTCACAAATTGAATTAAATATGTAATCATTTCATGTTTTTGTACTTTTTCATGTTATATTTATTCTTAACTAGCTGGTCTGTGTCATACGGAGACTATTTTGTGTGTGATGGAAATGAAAATGTGAAAAAATCTGTTTCACTGAAAAAGGACGTTATGATTCCTGCTTGTAGGTTGGTAGAACATCAAGCGTTTGCGGTGCGTATAGATTGGCGTCAAATGACTCCAACATGGTGTCTTCATGACAGTGTCATGGCTGCCGCTGTCTGCTATATTTTTAATGTAAAATCGCCTATAGACAGTATACAGGACCATCATGAACACCAGAACCATAACTTGCAAAACTACCCAGTACCATGAACGATTGCCCATATAGGTCAGATCTGGCTTATTCACGTTTTGGAGGAGTTCACTGGATAAAGTTCTAAAATTAGCTTATTAATATACAGATATTTAAGTTATTATGAATATCATATATTTTTGTGATGTTGAAAGTATTGTAACACATGGATTACAGATGTCAAAACCGACTCAATGCTTAAATGTAGAACTTTTATTTTAAAAATATAATACTAATCTAATAATGGAATACAATCATCAGCTTCCTCCTTGAATTTTGCATTATTTGTAAAAAAATCATACAAAGTCTAATACACTATGTTCCTTCATATATATATATATATAAATCCATATGCTTTTGGCAAAAGATTTAAAAACCTATTTTGTAGACCTAAGACAACTAAAATAATATATGCATGTATCGTAATTAATTAAATTTATAAATAATATTAAATATAATATTAAATAGCATGCTCAGTCAGCTTCACTTTCAAACCACTTTCATATCTTCACTTTTGCTCGTTGTAAACCAGACATACACCCATAATGCAAGATCTTTTAAGAACACTTAATTTAGATAATGTTACAAGGTACTTCTTAAAGTGCAAAATAGTTTCCATGCATACATCACATATATTTCCATCTCATAAATTGTAGTAGACGTATTCAGTGTAAATCAATATTAAATAAATATCTTATTAAATAGCGTCCATGAAAATAACAAAAACATTTTCACTACATGAGTCTACATTCTGTGAAAAATTTTTACATTCATTAGTTCCCAATCCACATAAATATATAAATACTCTGTACAAATCGACATATTTACACATTGCTCATTGGGTTATCATAACAAAATAACTGGAATAATTGTTTGATTATGAAATAAATTTTCATTTAGTTTTAACCATGATGACTGTAGACACATGTACAAAGTGATATAAAGTACAATTTTTTTTGCACATGCCCAAAGCCAAACAATGAAATCATAAATAGGTGAATAGTATATAAAAGTTTATACAAATCAACATTTCACTAAGGTATTTAAAGATTTTGATATCTTTTAAAAAGCAGTCTATTCCTTGTATAGGTTTATGAATGTATTTGTTCAAAAACACAAACCTTCAGTACTGTGATAAAATCTTGCTGTATGTAATATCGTTTACATTGATAATATAGTCATTAAGAATTTCTTCGTCTGATTTAATCAGCAGTCGAATAAAGCATACACCTATTCCAGTTACTATGTTGACAACATTGTAACAAATTATTCATTTAAACTGTAAATAACAATCATTAACAATAGTAAACTGGAAGTATTTGAAGAACTATTCATAAATCAATCTGATTTTACATGGTTTAACTGAAACATTTTTTAACATGATTTAAGTATAATTTAGTAGTTCATCACATTGGTCCATTTCAGAACATTTTGACAATGCAAAATCATCAAAATTTATGAAAGTAAATGCAAACTGAAATTTAAGTACAACGTGAAAATTTCCATTTAAAAAAATACATTAATTATGAAATTACACAAGACCAGCTGATATTCTACTTGCAAAGGTTTAGAATGCACTATTAATAAAAATTA
This sequence comes from Streblospio benedicti, assembly GCA_019095985.1. Classification (NCBI taxonomy): domain Eukaryota; kingdom Metazoa; phylum Annelida; class Polychaeta; order Spionida; family Spionidae; genus Streblospio; species Streblospio benedicti. The sequence continues at coordinate 51,434,790 of CM032662.1, forward strand.
TTAATTGTATAAATATTAGTCTTCACAGAATAACAAAGTTGTATGCAACATTTTTCACATTTCTAACTTAACATGATTTGCTAAAATTAATTACTCTCTACAATATAGCTCATATTTAACAAACTGCTATAGTTCTTAAATTTAGTCCAAAAATAAATAATTTAAAGTGCAATTTCAACATTATCTTTTTTTCCTGTCATAATAGGTCCATTAAAAGTACTGTGTTCATGAATTGTAGAAAATACCATGTTAGTATAAGTAAACAAATATGATAAACTGAAGCTGTGGTGCATCACCGAGAAAAGCATTTGTGTTGTGACTAGCGTCTTGCATACAACGTTCTAAATAATGTCTTATAATGCATAAGGCCTTGTAATTATACTGTGCAAGGCTAGTTTTGAGCTGTGTCACGCACTTGAAATGCTTTTTCTCTTTTGATTGTCATATAAACTGTATAATATAAATCTATATAATTTACTACATTACACATCCGTGGATCAATTCTTCAAAAACTCACAGTATTAGCTCATTAAAAAAACATTTTGTAATGATATTTCGGTATAAGGCAAATGCGCCAAAAATGGGACTAGACAATAGTAGTAACGAGAGGTCAACTTGAAGCTCCTAAAATAAGTCCATAAAGACAAACACAGGGAAATTTTGTACATGAAACATGTACAAAATGTACTTAAAACACAATTAAAATTAGTTAACACGTTAGTCTTGAAATATTTCATGAATAAGTTACATTTCTTGAGGAAGAATTTGTATGTCTAGTGGTTAAACTGACAAGACTTTGTCGATTTTGTGTTGGATCTCAAAAAACCCCAAAAAACAAACGAACAAAAAAAATTCGTAGAGGGATGTTTGGAACACAAATGTATACCATTGTAATCAAAAAAATATTTTCTTAGAATACTCATTTTAGGAGCTGCAAATCACACCTACAAAAACAAATTTTCAGAGAAGATATGCACATGGTATGTTGTTAGTGTGAGATATGTCAACTCTGTGATATCTTTGTAGACAATTTTGCAATGATCAGTGGGGGGCTACTATTCTCCAATAATACTGTGTAACACTTTTAAGTTTTTCAAGCTCCTATCGCAAGCGCTATCACTGTAGTCACTCCTCATTCAGAGAGACGACCAACATGGCAACAACAAATTGAGTCAAACATTCTCTCTAACTCAGCAAAATCTTCCTACATAATTATGGTGCTTTGATTTTGTGGTTAGACAAGAACTTGCTTAGATAATTTTCAGAAGAAATTATAAAATCAACACTTGCTTGCGATAAGAATATGAAGAACTATACAACACTTGCTACAATACTATAGAGTGCGGGGCACCTAAGTATCACAATTCAACTTCCAGATACTGGAATCACAAAGAACTACATTCAGGCTTATGAGAAGAATAGTATTTACAGTACAATCAGATAGTTTTCCCAGTGCACCATCTTTTAATAATAACAAAAATAAAACTATCTTTCAAAATTCTGACATTAAAAATAATTCAGGAATGTCAAATATTAATTGGTCGAATTCATTCTGAAATCGACACATTCATCATCAACAGCAGTTTATAACAATCTAAAAAAATTGAATATCAACATCATAAGCCTAAATATATCGACATTTAAAACATCAATAATGAGACCGATAAATATATGTACAATTGTCATCTCTGACTATAATAATTGCATTTGATAAATAGTAAAGTTGCAACATTGAAAACTCTTTGACAAAATATTGTCCACACTTTTCTGATAATAACAATATCCTGTGCCAGTATCTTGAACGGACAAAAGATCCAGCTAGATCTCCGCAATAAATAACTACAACGTATGGTTTTTAAATATAATGTACTTTCAGTCAAAGTCTTTGGCTTTGATAACATTATAAAAGTAGTCTTTGAGAGGTTTGAATACAAAATAGTTTTTGTTTTGAATACGCCAGAATGGTACTCGTAACGGTGTGCACCAATCATGTGCATCAGTCAATAATTGCCTAGTTGATAAAAATATCCTAAATCCTCTAAGTTTGTTCTCTGTCGAGGCAACTGGAGAAGCAAGAAAACTGGGCAGTTTAGCTAGAGTTAAGGCTGAATTGTTTGCTTACACTTCTTTATATAACATATTTGATGAGCAATTTTGATTTCATGGGCGGTTCAGTTAGAATCTGGACTTGGTACATAACAGATTTTGATGTACGTGCAGATAGCAAGTATTGTCTTTCCACAAATGAGCATGAGAATTGTTGTTGATAGAAAAGCAGTGAGAAAACATGTGGCAGTTTTGCTGGTTTGAGACCATATATTGGCTATACTAGATTTTAGCCTGAGCTTTGTAGTGTTCATGTTTTGAGCTACTGAATATTCTCTAGAAAAATGGAACACTTCCAGAATGGCTACAAGGATAAACCAATCAGTGACTAGCCTGAGCATCTGTCCCAGTTCCTGGACTAGCACCGATCGTCTCTTCTTTCTGCCAACTCTCCGAATGATGAGCTTTTATTTCATCAGCACCAGAAGAAATCTTGCCACTTGAACAGTCAGAGTTTCCATTTTGGCAAAGAGAAGATGCACCATTTTCACAATGCAGAATCTTACCATTTTGCTTAGGCATCTCACTGTGATTTTGATAGAGAATCTCACCATGTTGGTAGGGTACCTCACTGCCATTTTCACATGCTCCATTCATGCATGCTCTGTCAGTTGGACTAGCACCATTGGACTTTGTTTCTCTGCTGCTAGTGTTATTAGATTGATCGCTCAAATTCATCAAAACGATGCCATTCTTATTCTCATCAACACCATGTTTCCTTCTTTTCTTATTCTCATCAACACTGTGTTTCTTCACAATCTCAGCCAAACCTTCCTGACTTTTCTTGCTGCTCCAGTTTTCCGCTGGTCACATCCCAACCATGATCATGGACATGTCGAAGTCATCGAGTCCATTGGCATACGACGCATTTGCAAAAGCGTCAGCGCATGTTGATGGGTTGTTGAGGAAACTGTCCACAGCTGGAGAAGCTGTTGTCATTGATACAGTGCTTGGCAAAGCATTTATTATTTCTTCTGTACTGAGGCTCTCCAAATTGGATGAGAGAAAAGAAGACGTTAAGAGATCTGGATCATGATCAATCATGTCAAGTTCAGCGAGAATGTCTGATGCTGATGTCATCGTTGATGATGAAGTTGACGAGAAGCTATAAGTGGATGACGTCTCTGACGAAGTCCATGTCATGCTGTCCGTTGTTGCATTTGTTTGCGACCACGCGGCTGTCCCACTTGACGAGGTTGCAACACTGTCATTAAAGTCATGTGGCAATGATGATGCCACTGAGTTGTCCCAGGAGGTGGAGGCCTGACAGCCATTTGTCGACCATGATGACAACGTTGACGTCTGTGACAGACTCGCTGTCCCATAGCTTTGGTTGCTACTGCTGTTCCATGTGCTACTCGCGCCCCATGATGTTACCGGAGCTGCACCACCTGAGTCACCCATCCATGATGTCATTGTTGTGGGGGTCGTCTCACAGCTCCAGCTTGATGCTGTTGTTGTTGTGTCCAATACATTGCTGCCCCACAATCCTGATCCATCACCACTGCTGCCTCCACCGAAGCAACATGGTGTTGTAGAGGATGACGATGACACAACCACACTGGTAACGGTGTGACTGTAAACACTCTGCGGCGTCTGGTTGATACTTGAGGCTGCGCTGCTCACAAACTCGTAGAGCTGGTCAAAGTTGCCCACGGGGATGTTGTCCTGACTGAGAAGTGAGTCCAGGTATTGGCGGTCCTGCTGCTGCAATTGTTGGCTAAGAGGATCCACTACAGAAGATGATGCTCCTGTAGCAGGTCCTGCTGCCGCAAACAGATCAGGCGACGTGGAACCTGAAGGAGTGCCGTACACTTGCTCAGTCTGGCTCAGGCCGTTGCTCTGGCTGGCGGAAGCCATGTTAACACCCACCACGGTGGTGTCTGGTTTTGTGGCTGGTGGTGAATCTAGATTGAGGTCCTTGAGGTCATTCTCTGGAGGAGACATGGCCATTAATTTGTTGGCTGGATCCATCGCAACACCTGCAAGGAGCATAAACAAGATCTTGATAACTAAATATCTTCAACAATCAAATGAATATGTGAATAATTGCTTATTTATATGTACGCCATTTGCATACATTCTGCTTTTAAAATAGTAGCAAACACAAGGACTGAATTACATCGTCATACCTTCTGCTTTGAACTCCTTCTCAATACGTGCAAGGATCCTCATGTAGGCCACAGTCTTCCTCAACCGTGGCTCCACTCGCACCCGGTTCCTGCCAACAGGAGGCGTGGACACCTTGGCCAGTGTCATTTCAAAGATAGACTTCCTACATGGGCACAGAAAAACAAAATACTTTTCAATATTTGGATTATGTTTTCACAATTTCATCTTTTCAGCATTTAGAAAACAAAATGCCCTAATTGCACTGAACAAACTATGGTCATCACATACCTGTATGCTTTATATTCTGCTTCTGAAGCCTCCATGTCGGCAAACTTGCGTTTGCCCCCAGTTGGCAGTACGGTGACCGTGTCCCATTGAGGAGCCATCGCTGGTGTGGTCTCTGCTGGCTGCTCTACCGGGTGAGGGTATGGGCTCACGCACCTGCAACACAATTAACACATGCTTAACACATGCACATGATACCAAAGTTGATTTGTAAGAGTATCTTTCACATATCCTCTTATACCAATACATCCATGGTTCAATGAATAGGTCAAAGTGAGTGTGGCTATAAACTAAAACTCTAACTCTATTGGTACCGAGTACAGAATAATAACATCTGTCATGCCAGCTAGCAGTTGAAATATGATTGTTCTTCTTTGTAACTGCAGTGTTAGATTTGTTGATAGTTCTTTCAGTTAGAAATATTTGATGATTTCGTAATAAAAAAACCCTTCATATTTAACAAAGTAAATACATGACAAAAAGGTAAGACCTGTTATCTTTTCCATTCATTTTACTTTAACAATTATCCATAAAAACAGTGTCCAAAAGTATCTATGAACTTTAATCTTCATGATGGAATCTAGTAAGATTCCTAATCGCAGGCAGACAATGAATGTCACCATCACGTTTGCGGAGGCTGCATCAAATGGTAAACAACCACAACTAGCCATATATGGGCATTCTACTTCCGTTAAAGGCACACTATGTGTAAGTATGGACTAAAGGCTCGCTCTGTACACATCGCAGCAAGGTTTTATTCACCAAGTGATAGTAAACACTATGATCTCTAATTTATTGTTGTCCAAATCAAATGGCACGCTTACTTTGTTCTTTTAAGGTACAAAGTAATCATTCCCTTGAAATCATGGTGACAAGTTATCGGAAAGTACTATGATGTATTTGTTAATTAATGTTTCGCAAAATTGAAATATTAATATAGGCTGATTAATATTATCTAATAAAATAGCTGAAATTAAGCAAAATCTAATAATCATCTTACAGAAACAATTCGTTAAAAACCACCTCTACATCTATTATGTAAAATATAGGTAGGTGGTCCATCATTGAAATTATCATGCACATGTACGTAGTAATGTAACATAGGTTCACTATGCTGTTGGTCGCTCAAGTGGCGGCAATACTTTGATCTCTGATAGCGACAGAAGGCAGCTATTATAGTGATACTGTCAAAAACTTACGCATTATCATATAGTGTTGTATAGTGCAATAAGCTTACATGAAGACTTACAATTTCATATATCGACTTATGAGAATCAGACTTTTAATTAATGAGGTGTGGATCTATACATATATGAAATTGGACACTGCTTTAAGAGCAAGATATTGTCACGATTAATATATGTGTTAAAAATAGACTTTGGAGAGAAGACATTGAATATGTGTGTGTGTGGGAGGGAAAAGCTGAAAGCCACATGAGCCACACGGGCTGTTAGCAAACCACCAAAACAACACAGTACAATGGAACGTGGTAAACAACCAACATCAGGCCACTAACATCGCAAGCTCTCTTTGTGAAGAAAAAGAAACCCTAGAACTGTGAAAATTGAAAAACGTACATACTCTTCTATATTTATAGTCTTTGTAAATCTAATGTACTTCATTTCAGAGCAATATAATTATTGTCTACTTAATCAAAATTAGTGAAATGTCATAAGCTTACCATACTTATCTTTTATGTTGCTCGTTAGTAACTTTACCCATGAAACATTACTAATGCAACAAGCCTACTTATAATTGTCCAGAGTTCAGAACTCGGTCATCTTTGTTGGATCACATTTTTATAAGGTCAGTCGGTGCATGCAACAGTGAAACCCAGAGGAAAGGATGTAACAGATTTAAAAGGCAAGAGTATACACTATTGTGTATACTGCATTCATCTATCAACTACATGTATGGAACTTTTATGGAGGACGAAATAGAAAAAAATGCACATCAATGAGAGGTGTCCAATGTTTGCACTTGTCCACAATAAAGAGTTTCACAATAATGTCATATCGACCATACTGTGCATCCTTATCATACATAAATAATCAACTTTGTACACATGCCTTACTATCTAAATAAGTGTCCAATGACAGCTGAATGATACTAATATAATCAAAGTGAATCTATTCTAACAATCATTCAACTTATGTTGAAAACACTGCCTCCATCCACCAAGATCTTGTTGAAATTTACACTGGAAACGTGGTCAGTTGAAAACCATGCGGCTCAGCTATAAATAGTTGTTCACTGCTACCTCAGATGGCGCGGTAGAGAAGGCTACCACTACAGCAGCGTCGTCCACGACAAAAACGGAGAGATTCAGCACCGCCGTAAATCTACTCATCTCAATTGGCCTGAGCTTCACACAGGGTAAATTGTTACAGCAAATATTCGCAGAACATCCAGGTTGCACTCAGGCTTTGCTGGAGCGTCGTCATCAATAATAACAAACATATTTTACCTCAGTAAAAGTGTTATCATTATTAATAGGGACTATGAATTTGCTCATTGTTGTATACCGTAAACAGCTATTAAAAAGATGACAATCATATGCAAATTGTAATGGACCGTTTAGATTTTAATTTAGTGTCATTGCATGCCAATAAACCATATAAATGAAGCAAATTTCTTGAAGCATGGTTGGTAGTTTATATGTACTGCCTCTATATTTCTAATTCCATAATAAAAATACATTCAATCAACAAAAGATTTCTTCTTTCATTTCAATAGTTGAATTAAAGGGCTACTGTAATGTGTTCATCAGTCAAGCAACAGCTTTCTGCCAGTGGAGCAGTGTCCACCAAATCGTTTGTTTTGTCCAACCATTTCATTGAAGTACAGGTTTTATTGATTATCCAATTTCAACGACCATTTAATGCCGGTATGATTGTTAACACGAACACGCGCCTGAAATCTATATTTGTCAAAACTACCAGTACTATGTGATGGTTTCAGGTTAATATCTACACATTATGATAATGCAATGATTGCTTTATTATAATGCGTTCAGATGGACAGTTCAGATGGACACTTCAAATTGGCTCGTCTTAATATTATTTTTTAGAATATACCGGTATTTAGAGAATTATTGGTAACAATGGAAGCTACTGGGTGTTTCAATGTTATGACTGAGAGATTGTGCTTCTTAAGGTGATAAAATATACGTTTAATTGCAAAATGTATGTTTCTGACCATCAAAATAATGACATCATACATCTAGTCTCATGTCCACAATATTCTGTAAATCAAAAGAAATGCATTTACTAAAATCAATGATATTTGACTTAATTAATTAAAGTAAGAAAGACTGATCTTTTTTTACAAAATATTTGCAACAATATTTCTAAATTTCCACCTAGACTTTAAAAAAAATAGTCTTATTTGGAAAAAAGATTTCATATTCAATAACAGGCATTTTAATGGAAATCTTTGATAAGGGTGAAACCCAACCCTCATGTAGCAATTTGGAGCAATATTTTTTTATATTTATACAAGAGATTATCATATATATAAGTCATTCAACGTCAAATATTTTGGATAAGTTAGGCATTGAAATGTTAAAGTCTGGCCTGGCAATGGTCTTATCAGCAAGTTTCATACGAACATTTCAGACAAGGTGGTGTAGCAAACAGGAATGTTCGGAATGGAATTTGTCAAACCACAAAGAGGAATACCATCATTCTTATGCAGTTTACAGTGATATTGATGTTGATGTTATATTTTCGTGGCCATGCATGCCATTATTGTTATCTTAGATTATAATTGTACAATATAAGGTCAACATTAACACCTGTAATTATCTTGGTTCATTATGCAATAAATGGACTGATGCGGACATAACATTGTATCATATTATGACTGCTATATTTACTTTTATCTAAAAGCCTACAGGCAAATTAAAGCTATGGTCATATCAGCTACAGTGAAAATCCTCAATAACGGAACCCAATTTGCAGTCACAAATCCTTCTTTTGTAGAGGGTTTCCTTTGATTACTACATCATTTACTTACATTATTATAAGCTAATGCATGAGAAAAGTTTCCTTTATTCACAGTTTCCTTTGTTGAGGATATTCACTGTAATTTATTGATTACAGAAAGTATATTTGAACAATTTTTCAAACAAAATTAATTTCTTAAAGGCCCATGCCCCATGCTCAGGACGGGTTTGAGGGATTTGGCTGAACCTCTTTTGAGTGTGATATTTTCTTCAGATAAGGTTACGAGTGCATAGGGAGTTGGACTCATGACCAGAGGGTTGTTAGTTTGATTCCTAGTTGATCCCCAGTCAGGTCCGCTGGTGGGTGTTGAGCAAACTCATCCCTAATCAGTTGTACACTGATCTGTAGGACCTATACGTTGATTAGGTACAGGTCAGGCTAGTGAACGCTATTAATGTATATTGATGAGCACATCTGCGCTACGGTTGCAATGAGCTGTAAGCTCCTCGAGGAGTTGAGAAAGGTATAGTGTGAAAAGGATCCCAATGAACTGGTGTGAATGGAGAGTCGTCTGATCCTGAATAGCATGGAAGACCATAAACCAGACATTTCCATTTTCATTAACATTTACAATGTACGTATGAAATGTTCAGGCTAACCTCATAAAGGTATTGATGATTGGACGGTAGCCTATGAGCAGAAAAACTGAACCCCGCTTTACAAAAAGCTGAGCATGGGCTTGTTATACTGAAGTTTATTTGCATGGGTTCTTGTAAAAGATTTTCTTATCATTCTCGGGATTATAGAATTTTTCCACAAAGCAAGAATCCATTTCAGCTGTACATACCGTGTAAACACTGATCATGTTTACATTATGTCAATGAAGTTGCATTTGCTCCTTGGTATGCCGAAAGTTGTAAAATACAACAGGAATTAATTTTACGGCCTGTCATATTTGTTTCTCGAACGTGAAGACAAATCAGAAGTAGACTAATGCCTAATTCAACAAGAAATAAATTGCGCAAAAGAATATTGCAATGATATGAATTAATAAAATGTCATTAATCCACTTCTGAAAATTGACAATATAATATGTCTTATTATTTCCCCCAAATATTCCCTACTGATTCAATATATTACTCATTGGAGGAAATCAACCTATTTGCTAGTTGTCTGATAGGATGACAAAATTGTGCTTTGAGTAGCAAGTCATGTTTTCAATAGTTTTCAGAGAGCAATGCTCAGGCTACAGTCCTTTAATTAGGGACATGTCTCTATCTACCATAAATGGGCTTTGGTTAAAACCTTTTGAAACACTTGTCTTAACTAAACTATGGTTTCAAACATTACCTATGATGTCCAATTGTCCATCATCATTGAAACCCTTGGACCCTGGTCAATTAAATTAGATCAGAACCTGTACCATCTTCACCATCTCACAATTGTCAGCTTCATGTTGATGAATAATGTTTGCACAATGCTGGAGAAAACATTATTGGGAAATCAGAACAATGGCCAAGGTCTTGAATGAGCATATATGAAATCATGACTTGACTTTCACAATAACTGTCTGGAAGAAACAAGTTTCCGCCAGTCAATATGTATGTGTAAACAGGCTCATAGACATGCGTAGTAACATAATTCTCATGTGTATGTGTTTAATGTAAGTGTCAATTTCACCATTTAGATTTTCCATTATATAGAATCTGTTACATTTTTCTCGAAGCATCTAGGTAATGTAACTTGACTATTATTCGTCTAGGATTGTACATGACAACATATTGTTTTCTATCAACTCTGAGGGGGAAAATGATGACTAACCTGGAATTCATGAGAAAATTCCAGCAACAAATGTCTACAGTTATTAATACATACAAATTAATGAGGAGCGCATTTCGCAAACATATGCCTTAATAAGTTTATTTAAAAACAATATGCTTTATCACATTTATGTTCATATTATAAGTACAATTAATAAGAACTACACTTAATATAAAACATCTATGGCATGAGTTTAGGACAAATTCATCCTATCTAAAGATAAAATTCTGTTATCACATGATAAAATATTATTCTGTGTCACACAAAAATTTAAGTTTATATCAACAGCATAATGTGATGCCACTAGTTTCACTAGTTGTTTGGCCATTATGTTTCCAATTTGTGAAGTGAGATTAATGTGTACCGGTAATATAGCGAAATTCAATCACTTTTAATGTTTGTATTGTCAACATCAACTTACTGGTCTAAATATTATATTCACTACCTTACTACTGACCATGCCAAAGATTTGGTAATGACCCCCACCCTGCTCAATCAATGATCTATGATTAACAACCATTAGTAAGTTTATGTGGCATAGAAGTAGAGAGCCTTATGACCCTTATGTCCTCTTAGAACTCCTTTAATGTTGAAGAGGACTAATGTTCCCAGATGCACTATATACCATGGAAAAGTAGTTGCCCAGCTGGGAGTTCTCCATCACTCATATGTGAAAAAAATCAGTCTACATGTACATAATAAAATAAAGTCCAGTAAAGAAGCCTGGACTATTGTATTATGTCTCGGTTCAGCGTACCTATAGTTATGCTGCTCAAGGCTGGAGTTTGCATAACCTCCTGTTGTTACCGCAGCGACAGCGGTCATCTTGGTGTCACAGCGATACACGTTATCGTCACGGCAGCACTTGGCTGGTGGCGCCACCACGGCACTTACATAGTCGTCACGAGGAGATCTGAAAAACAATTACAGTAAACATATATAGAACATACAGGTATTGAATTTAATTTCAGTACTTGGTGAATATGTTCCACAAGGCAGGTGGTAGTGGGTTCAAATTCCAGCAAATGAGCAGAGATATTTTAAGGGTTACTCAGATAATAAACCACTTGCAAACATACCCGTTTTCATTTCGTTAGTCTGGTACAAAATCCTTCAACTAAAAATGCTAAGATTAAAATAGCCAAAAACAAAATCAATGTTAAATTTCTACTGCCTTCAAGTTTGATTGAATCTTGTCTGTTACTTCCATTGATTTTTCTCCACTTGAATGGCCCTGATCTAAAGTTAACTGAAACCTCTCACTTTGATTGTGTTTTGGTAAACTATAGTCACCATTATAATATTTAGCTACATAACATGTATGAGTGTTTGTTCTCAATATGTTATTCAAATATATTTACAAATCAGCAGCTGAAACAAATGAAAAATTTCATATCAAATTTCATGTTTAATTATATCTAAATATCTAGAATTCATGAAGTATAATGAGTCAAATAATCCACATCAATTGTAGTGACAGCTTTGATTTTCAGTCTTTTTTAAACTATCAATGATGGGTATTTTCCATTGTTCATTACTAAGACATACCAAATGCACAAAATAAAACTAAATCGATAGTTGGCGTTGATCTAAGCCTAACTTCGGAGGTTGAGATAGCAAGGTATAAGAGGTTGGCATTGACCACATAGACCAAGGTGAATGATCTGACGTTTGACGCCATGTGGCAAGTGTTTCTAACCAGCAAAAGCCTTGAAGAAACAGCAACATGATGCTTTATTCATATCATAGAATCGTATGTAAAAGATTGGACAAAATATCATGTCCCATATGAATAAAGAGCCCACAAATAGGTAAAACATATGATTAACACCTAAGTGAACAACAACAATAACAACAACAGATAACCAACCTGAAAAGTTTTATCAGTATCAGTTTCATGTTTACCCGTGGTAAACTTGTACTTTTGCCTCAAATGGTTTTTATGATTCTACTTCACTTAAATAAAGCATAATAGTAGAAAGCACCACACATATATGTTGGCCAAAAGTAAAGACAGAAGCAATGATAATTGCAGTGAAATACAAAAAAGGAAGTCTGGTAACTTCCACTAACTTCCTGGTATGAGGGATGCCCACATCATATGTGTCACAGTAAAGTGAAAATGGGAGAAATACCACTCAATTATTGGAATGAAGGAAGCACTAGCTCTTTTGACCAAGTCCTCAGATGGATTATATAGATAATAATTACTATGGGAAGAAAGAATCATCTCGATATTCTTCTTGCATATCTCGATCATTACATATATCCTCTGTACAAGATTGCATAAAAGTCTGATGTCATCTGAGTTTTATATCATCACTCGTTGTCAGCAGAATCTGTGTATTTATGTATTTTCAACATGTTAAGATTGTTCAAGTAACGTCCTCTCAAATCCAGAAAATAAATAAGATCTTATACTAACCATAAACAATTTGACCTACCACCTTACATGTAAACAACAAAATAACAACAACAACGCTTGCTCACATGTTCACAGAACAACAGACAGTGCTGTTTATACATTTACTTCTAAGAATCCAAAGGCGCCATCAACGGATTACATTAATTATTCATGTATTACATTCAATTGTATATCTATATTAAAACATACCTCATATTATCGATATATCACTCAAAAAACGGTAAATCCACAACTCATGTTGATTACTAAGTGTTCAACTGGCATTGCCCTGCTTGCCGCAGCATTATATCAGCTCTACTGAGGTCATCACACGTTGTGTCATACTAGACTGCTGCTGCCGACCACCGCTGCTGCTGCTGCTGATGCAGCCGTGAATATATACGCCTTCTTTCTAACCATCAAAACCTAACATGCATGGTCACCGGCCTATACTAGTCTATTGTTTATTATTTTTAGATTGTGGAAGTTTTTATACATATGCGTAGGAAAACACGAGTTTTATAGTTTGGTTGGTAGGTTATCAAACTATATGTTAGTAACATTTGGTAGATCCTATAATCTTTTGAAGAAGCCAAGTTGACCATTTCAAATTGATTTTTTCTTAAAGTATGTATTACTTTTTGTGTACATTTGATCTAAATATTATGTTCACTAAAATGTTACTTTTATATCGATTTGATTGATTATCAGATTTACTGTTTGACCCGGTAATGGCAACTTAGATCTGATAGGTATAATTGTTTAATCTTGGTTAAAAAATCTCTTAATCTTGTTTTCTAATAGCGTAGTAGGGACAGCCATTGTGAGTTATCAGTGAATTCCCCATTAGATAAGCAATTTTTTCATACAATATATTGCTATAAATAATCTTTAATTGCACCATTGTAACCAATGGGTAAAATAAGTGGTCATTGCTTAACATGGTATTTTAACATGAAATAACTTTGTCAGATTAGCACATTGCATCATCAATTTCATTGGTTGTGAAATTGGTTTAACCAGGAATAAATAGCATAAGACTCTTACCGGTATCCTAATGCTGGTTTAGCCAACATGGTGTACACTGCTTTCATCAAAATGACAAAGAAAGTTATCATAAAAAGTTCAAACAAAGTCAAAGTAATCTTTATTTGGAGACTCATTTTTTTACTGGCACACTAATATATACCTTCCTTTTTTTCCATTCAAAATTTTAACTCCAACTTCATACAAACATTGTATATTTGAAAAAATGAAAACTCGATTAGATAGAATAACCAAAAATCAAAGCATGGCTTAAGGCACTAAAAATCAACTACAACAACATACCTTAAATTTAACTTTATCACTATAAATAAAATTAGCAATACTAGATCTATTCTACATTTATAATAATAATGTCTTCAAGTTCTGTGTTGAACTAAAAAAGCAGACTTAAGAGGTTCAATGGACATTGTTCATATCAACTCATAATATTTTTAGACATGCATATGTATCCAACACGATCAACAGATAAGGTTATGATCAGATCTACTACACATCCAGGGTTCAAATCCTATTCATTCATATAAAAATAGTTTTATATACACTTCAAATATTGAGTCAGGTGAAATGGAATAGAGATTTTGTAAGTAAAATAGGATCATTCTCTTTTTAATTGTTACAATAAGATCCACACAATACCCTTCAATGATAATTCTCCATTATTTGCAATTCGAACATCAACCAGTAAATTAACAAATAATCATAAATTATTATGTATAGATACATTTGAAGTTACAAATAATATATGCCGCATGGCAATGAAAGGAAACAAATCGCATTTTCAGCTGTTGCCCAATCTCTTTGTTGTACTTTGTGTAAGAAATAAATATCTAAATCAAAGGACACAAAAACAAAAACTAAATATTTTACTGTAACAAAGAGATGAGTATTAGAAAACTGAACAACCTGTTTGTTAGTGTTCCATCTTTATCAACTAACTGCAACAGTGTCCACTATATATAAACATACTATAACCTAAGATGATAAGCAACTCTCAAAATTATTAAAAACAACCTCAACTGGAATGGACTAGTGATGGGGGAGACAACATTATCATCAGTATATGGAGAGAATCGTTTTCTATATGGACGCCTTGTGCATAAATTATAGCTGAGTGTCTGTGCTCATTGATTACAGGCATCACGTTATTAATCAAAGTCCATTGTTAGGTGATAATGTATAGTCTATGTTCTGGCTAATATATAGACCGAGTACTACTACAACAGGGAAAGACATTGAATTTAAACCCTGATCGATATTTACTCCCATTAGAAAACAGAAGCCTAATTGAAAACTACATTTCAATAAGAATTTTGTATCTGCTTACATTTGAAACTTTTTAGTTTTGTTCCAAACTTAACATATATTTGATCAATATTTGAATGGTTGCATGGTTTTTTGGAAGGAAAATTCACAATCAAACAGAATCAGAGTGTAGGTTGTTATCCCAAAATGGATATTTTTTTCTCAAAATACTTAGTGAAGATAAAAAATGTGCATTGTAGCCCCAGTCCCAAATTCTTTCTTTTAATCACTGCATGTTAATTAGAAACTAGTTCTAGTTAACGACTTCTTAGGCCAGAGAAATTATTGAATGCCAGAGATTTTATATTTCTCTATAAGGGCAAAGCATACAGCATGTTCTAGGCAATCGTTATTAAAAAAAGAAAGCCTCAAGTTGGTCCCAATTGCTCAAGATCGATTGAGGCCAAAGCAATTACATACATGTATGGAGCATTATTTTTGTGATTGATGTTTCCATGTATAGACTATAGGTATATAACTTGGTGTAGAAATGCAAACTGTTGGACAGATATTCATAGAATGGGTTGTGTTCAAATGCATCTTTCCAATTGTCTATCCTATTTATTTTGATCTCTAATGCTATCTTTGTAAAATATATGATAGTTTATTTGTATCAGTATCATTAGGTCAGCTGCATTAGGTATTCCCACCACATAAGCACTACAACATTTCCATAAATATTTCATTTTCATTACCATAAAGCTAATAATCTACAAACATGTATTCAACTTTTGTAACAAAACATAGGCACAAACAAGGAAGGCGTCTAGTCAATCACACCTGTTTAACTTAAGATTCAAACCAAATCTGGATCCAAACAGCCAAATGATCTAACACTTCCTATAAGGCTCACATAACCTTATTAAGTTTGGTTTTATTTGACCACCAGTAGCTGTTTTGAAAGATGATTTTCAGTTGATTGTCAGATCAAAAGACGACTGTGCCAAAATGCATGATTTCTTGACAGCTACTGTCAACTGCGGTCATATTAAACATGCACAGCAAACAAACAATAATGTATCTGCTGGTCAGTGGTACCTTGCTGGTGTGACTGCTGGCAGCCCACGAGCCATTGTGTGACCAGGACACACGACCAAGCCAGTACGCTGGCCTTATTATTCTTATGATAGATGTTTATGAAAAGTATATTATATGTCTAGATTAATTTATGACTACACTATATGTATATTATATGTATAAAAATAAAACACTTGTTGCTTTACGCACACACTTTTAAAAGAATAGTCTTATGACAAACAATAATCTGTGGACGTGTGATGATTAATATTCATATTCAATTAAGGTGTGATAGATGATAAAAAAACTGTTTGATAAGTTTATTTTTAGTTCCATAGGAAAAAAATGCACCACAATATTATATAAAATTGCAAAACATAGTAAAATGCGGAAAGATTTTTCGCTATAAATTTGAAAAGTATATAAAGTCAAAGGTAGATTTGATTGTAAACGACCTGGAGTACTGCTACACCTTAAATATTATCAAACACTTTCACAAACGCACACACACAAAAAGGTAAACAAAAAGTGATAAATGCAAACACGCATTTTCCACTAATATCAAATCACAAGAAATAAAGTGAATATATTGATACAAAACTTTCAGAAACATTCAATAACCAACAAAAGTAAGCTAGTCACTTGTGGCCAGCACTCGTCCATCATTCGGTACACGACCTCAGAACACAGAGCAACCTCTTAAAAAGACTACCTGGACCAACACACACACATATCTGGTACCTGCTATGGATATGTTTCTGTGTCCTACACAATCACAGGTAAACATCCATGTGGCAAAAGGGTGGTCTGGACAGAGATTTGGTCGTACTACTTAGGTGGTCACTGCTATTGTTTGTACAGTATAGATCTACCAGCTTGGCAAAGACCGCTGATCACTTGTCAGGTCATAACGCAGTACATATAATCCATTTAATCGGCTATGATTGACACCTGCAAGGTGCTTTGTTTGAACCTTTGCATGAAAATATAAGTAGAAAATATATAGACGTTAAACTGGTTACTACTAGCTTCAAGAGCAATTATGAATGAAAATCACTTTTTCTATATCAAGACTATTGTGTTTCCAAGATTTAAATAATAAAAAACTGCTGCCTAAAGGTTTCTTGAAATAATACCAAACACAATAAGTAGCATTAATGCCCATCAAACGTCATAACTATACATTAATCAATAAGGCAGAACCACGACAGCTCAATAGTACGTAATAAGCAAATAAACAGCATAAAAAGTTGAAATACCAATGTATAAAAATCAAGTGTATTTTGGAAACATTGGACTTGGCACAAGAGCAACCTATTACAAACCAACCTTGATCAAATAAGTTTTCAATCATTGACAGTTCGTTGGGCTTAAAGCAGACAGCTGTTTAAAAGCCTGACACAGGCTAAGTGTCAGTTGGTGCATTGGCACAGACAGGGTTATGAAGCACACTTCGTACTCACAATCACTGAAGATTATGAGGTCTTAGCGGGAAAGATACCTTGAACTGGACGACCTATATAAAGATCGAACCAGAGAACTCCCTCAACTTTGGACAAATCTCTCGACTACAAAAATGTCATGGTATGACTAAAGGAACTTAAAGGGCAAGGTCATCAGCGTATGCACGCAGTCCCCACAAAATGAATAGCCATAAATGACACTATAAAAGATAACAAAAACTTATTCAGTGATAATTAACATTAAAATAAATTTCTCAAAATATTTTCTCCGCTTTGAAACCAACAGTCTATGTAAACAAGACAACCAAAACCAAAAACAATGCAAAAGAACATGAACAATAAGGCCACCATCATTGCAAGGTTTAAAAGGACAAACGTAGGCCATAAAGCGCTCCTACCCAGCTGAGTAGCACAAAGACACAGAAGCTGGCGTCGTCAGTGGCGTCGTGAGTAGAAGCACAGCCTCCATGCTGCTATCATGCGCCAATAATACATATGGATTTTCTGCCCGCTCTTGTTGATATACTAGCTTCTCAGAAGTGACGGAATTCAGCCGCCTTTTTGTAGGCTATTTAAGAGACAGCACTAAATGTTTCCTCATAAGGGACTTGTTTCACTTTTTCGTTTGATTTTAAAAGCATTCTTGCACTCTGGACAGTCCATTGCACATTTTAGGTATAGGCAATAGGCATCTGGTAAATAACTTTAGTTAAAACCGGAAGCCTTTTTTCTTGTAATGCTACAATTACGAGATTGAATACTAACAAGTAGCTCTACAGATAGAGGCTGCTTTTTTTTACATTTTAATCTTACAATATTACTTTCGCCTATATTTATATCTAAGCACAATCAGAATATCTGTACACACTTAATCTGTCATCCAATAATGAGTATTGATTTTGAGCCCCCTGAGCTCCTGTTGACAAACCACCAAATGGAGCACATTAGGTCAAAGGAGGTCCCTGTGAAAGCTCCAAGATGTCAATATTCTGTACACTATTTAGTTTGTCATAAGTAACCCCTTATGAAAGCCGTCAACAATGATAAATGGACATGATCAAAATTAAAATTTTATTCTGGGAACCCAATATTATTCAACTGAGTTTCATAAAAAATAGAAGTACCCAAAATACTTGTCTACTTTACTTCTGTATTATTAACAAAAATATATATTATTGTACTTGAAATAGCAACAAAAACGTTTCTCAACTATGTGATATCTATTCTATTCATAGAACAGTCAGATCAATATATTTTTTCTGTTTTTCAAGGATGGTTTATAGCATTTAGAACATTTGCAACCTTAGCTGCTGGTTTATATGTGCTAAAGGATACTGGCCTATGATACAATGCCCTACCTGTGAGTGCTCTCAATCTGCCATAATCATACATATTAAATCAGGTCACTGTGTTACATTAAAAGACTATTCTTACACATGGACAAAA
Organism: Streblospio benedicti; assembly: GCA_019095985.1. Taxonomy (NCBI): domain Eukaryota; kingdom Metazoa; phylum Annelida; class Polychaeta; order Spionida; family Spionidae; genus Streblospio; species Streblospio benedicti. The sequence continues at coordinate 51,453,740 of CM032662.1, forward strand.
TGAATTTACCTTAAGCTTGCTGTTGTGCATACACATTTTCATTTGCATAGATAGTAATATATAATTCTCCGGCAGATTCAGCTTTATTGTGCTACAAGTAGATTTCATAAGTGCGCAGTCGCATGCTTGTGGGTGATCCCAAAACATTTTTGGAGGTAAAAAAACAAAAAGGTTGGGGTGGGTGAAGGTTTGGTCATGGTGTGCCCCTTGGATCTGTCGGTATATACTATATGTCTGAAATCCATTCAAATAAAATTTCACCAGTTTTGCATAAATATTCTTTCTTCAAAACATATGAACAAAGATATCAAAAAATACATTGAGCATTCTTTGGTTAGTTTGAAAGCAAAAGTTGTGTGGACGCTGTTACAGCAACCTACTAGGTAGAATGTCTTTTTTCCATCCAAGGCCACAATGCTGCCTATGAACACAAGTCAACAACCTTGCGGAAAAACTTCTTACTCAAGGTTGTTCGCCATCACAGATTATTAAGGATTGACAGCATTACCATATTTGGAGATTTAAAATTTCAATAAGAATTGGCGATGTTGTATGAGCAGTTATTGGAAATGCTTAAAGTTTTCATCATCGTGGGGAATTTTTTCTCTGATTATTGGTAAGCTCTTCATTGACAGAAAATAGCCCTCAAAAGATAACAATTGTTTCACAATATTATACCTTCACGACAGTTCTGTAACCATTAATGAATACATACTTGGTACATAGCTTTATGCATTGTTACCCCCCACCACGAAAACATTTCATAAAAACCAACATGCACATTGATTTGACCTTGATATGACACGCCAAATTAATTGCTTGTCTTCATTATCATTATTTCCTAATTATTAACAATATCACAAAACAGAGTTAAAAATGTAACTGTATATCTATCATTTTCCACGCCACACACACACACGTCAGATACACTGCCAAATGTGTTAACTGTACATTGGCAGATCTCTATATTTTCTTCAAGGATGAACTGTGACTTTCTTCACGATTAAAGCTGGACATCTCAGCACGAACACTATGATGGACAACGATGTTTTATGTGTTCAAAAGCATCCAAAAGAGAGGTAGCACTGTATTGGATGAGGTCCATAATAATAATTTGCACTGTACAACATTAATATATCTTCTTATGTACAATATGTATCACGATTCACAAAAACACCTTCTGTTGCTGTAGCCTTGATGATCTGTGTTCTCAGTGATAATGGACATGTGACATACATGCATGGTCAAATCTGAGTACTTCTTACCTAAAAGTTATGCAAAGTCGCCCTATCTAAAATGACCACCATACTTTTGAAGTCAAATGATAGTTGGTCATTTCAAGACTGATTCTTACTACTTCAGCGAAGAAAACCCAGATATTCTTAAATCTTATGCTATTTCTACTACACATGAAACAACATATTGGGTAAGATTACAGCTGCAAAATGTGACATCAAGTATATGAAATATATTTCAAAGAATTAATCCTGTACGTCCGAGTGAGCATTGTAATCTAATTAGCCCACACTTTATTGATTTGTAAGAGACAGTAGTAACTGCATAGCCTCCCAAGTTATTGAATTATAACTTTTTTTTGTTTTCTAACAACTTGCATTGACGTACGTTATTGTACGCTTGTTACATAAATAGCATCTATCATGTTGAACACAAATATAGATGTAATACAAGCTGTGAAACAATGAAGTATTTATGAAATCGAATGAAAATTTAGAATGTGCGTCATATTTGGAGAATTGCTCACAAGACAACTAGTATCATATTTATGCTCTACAATATACGCACTCACCTTTTTCAAGCTTTTACTAATTTGGAATTGTCAAATTAAGATTATCTAACCTTCAGACGGTTTCTAAAATCAAACCAACCCCTTGTACTGGAAGTAAAATAAAAAAATTAAAAAAATCACCCTGTGTAATATTATGTTAAATATATTCCTGGATATTTAAAAAAAATGAATTACTGCTATTTAGCAACACCAATACAAACATGTTCACAAACGAAGTGTAAAAACATGATATAATTGTAGTCATAAAGTAATGTTAAAACATCCACCATTGTTAATACTTCCTTAAATATGACTCATCCATTTAGTTTTTTTTTCATGAAATTTGAATCAAATCAGACAAATCATTCAAACTTAACTGATACGTGTTACTCAATTACAATAAGCACTTATTAAAAGGTGATTAAAACAATATTTTAGTCATAAAAGCAGATATTTTGTGAACTCCAGAGAGAGAGAGAGGAGAAAAACTAGAATTACACCATTTTACTTTTTTTCTGTGTAATCTGTATGCCAACACTACTATCTATTTCTATACCACATCTTTAAATTCAAGTATTATCTAGTGTTGTCTGTAATACTTAAACTGCAGACTGAAATATTAAGCAAAAAATTCTTTTATCAGCGCTTAGTCCAACAAATCAGCTTACAATATGCATTATAAAAGGTTTCATTTTGAACACTTAAAAATTACAATGGCGCATTGTTTCATATTGGTATTTATTGCTTAAATATTTTCAATAAACTGTGACAATAATTCTTTTTTAAAGTTCAAATGCAGAAGAAAAGATTGACAAAACAATCGCTACGTCCAATACATCCAATACAATACTTTTTATCGTTGTGCAAGTTTCTAATGTACCACTCAAGTTTAAAAACATTTGGAGGGAGACTAGCAATTATTTTCATCCCCTATGTAGCCACCTATCCAGGCCTCATCAATATAAGATAAATTGGTGCCTATCTTGCTGCACAAAAGGCATGTAGATTAAAGCTGCAGTCTCAGGGCAACAGCTCAACAATGGTCCAGGGGCATCCAGCTATAGAGCAGGGTCATGATGGTAACATGCTAATCAAACCCGGCTCCTCATATGGCTTGTGAAGGTTGCTGGTCATTTTATCGCTACATGGTAACATGATTTACCAACCAACTTAGTGACATACTGGACAGCTTTACACTTTCCCATTTATGTACCACCTCTGTTATGTAATCATGAGTTCATCAATATAAACATATTTGGATACGGTTTTATAGAGTAAAAGTGTGAGTTTTTAAGGATATTCAAAGTTACTTGAGAATATGAACACCATATCTAAATTGGTCATTTACACACACTCCAATTGTTTTCAGTCTACAGGTATATAATTATTAGCTAAACAAACTAAAATCAAGAAATGAATTGGTTCTTCCATGACATAGAAATCTAAAACATCAATTTCCACAATACCAAATTGAGCATGTAAGTTCTTTTCCCCACTATATTGAACACAAGAAGTCACCTCTGATGCAACAGCAACAAAACTGGACAAAAACAACTGCACTGAGGCAGGTTTTGAAGGGGGCTTAGGGTTTTTTTTAGATGTAAAGCAAACAAAAAAATCACTTTATTTGTAACAATGTTTTTCTACTGCTTTCTTAATGTTCACTGTATTCCAGTTTATCATATGAGGTCAGAATAAACATATCTGACCATTTACTGGATAAAATTCTATTGTATGTTTGGTTCAAGAGCATGGAGTGCACAGGTGGTGACCGTAGAGACCAATATCCACCACTTATCACGTCGTGGCGTGGCTCATGTGCAGGTTCATACATGGGCCATGTTTTTACTAAATGACCACCATTCATTTGGAGCGGTCACTTTGCAGCTGTCAATTAGAGAAATTTACAGTAATTGTTTGCAGCAATTTGCAGGCAATGAGAAAAAGAGCATCTCCATAGTACGTAACGATACAGATTTAATATGACAAACTCCTAGATGAACACCCTCTAAAATTGTGACAATCAGAATCATGGAAATGCAAGTTAAGTATTTAAATGCAGAGTATAAAGATCATCTTTGGACCCTCCAAATGTGGTTTGAAATTGTTAAGAGATACATGTATATTAAAGCCTGTGTCTAGAATGTTACATACATTATCACAAACAACGGCAGTTTCAACTGATTATCTAAGTGCCTAGACCCAACATCTATTTTTGTAGCTTGTACAACACAAAGGATATTGCAATATTGCCAATATCTCTTTGTTTTTGAATGCAACATTTTGCCAAATGTTCCAGAGCATCTGCGTAATATCAATTTAAATATAAATTTGGAGATTCTTTACAGACAAAAAAAAAAAAAAATCATTGATCATTCATTTCATTGCACATTTGTTTTAACTGACAATTTTTTTAATTTTTTTAATTAAAATATTCTAAAAACTTTCAGCGTTACAATTCATTTCTGTACTAATTGGTTACTTTTACTAAGTAGAATATGACATTAATGTAAAGCCATTTCTTCATTCTAGATTCAAGAAAATGTATGAATGAGTGGAAGTTAAATATCTTCAAAAAATTGATTTCAATTTGATTTGTTAACTAGAAATGCATGAAGTTCTTGGGGATTTGAACAATTATTACTTAAGTTCCTGCTTGGCATTGCTTGCTTCAGAAGTAGGAACAAATTGTCCTTGCTTCCATGTGATATGTCTGCAATAGCTAATTGTGAGTAAAATTACATGCATCTTACATATCATGACACAACTGTGTAATCATATCACACAGAGCATTCTGATTCACAAGAAAGACGTTTCTCTAAGAATAAAATAGTTTAGAAGGAAGTATCACAATAAGGAATTTAAAGTTAAAGTTTTTAGGAAGTGAACACAATATGGTGATTCATTTACCATCTACATGTATACATACAAGAAAATGAAATACAATAAAGAGATGAGAGCATTCTGTAAAATTTTGTTTCTAACACGTAAAAGAAGTTGCACATTAAAAGATAACTCCAAATACACCAGCATAGAAACTCTATTCATATTCTGCATTTTTAGACATCCATATATATGTATATGTTCATGCATAAAATTACAATCTTCAAATTGAGATCACCGATGCTTTTTCTGCAGGTATTGGCTTCTAGTGTAAAATCAAAACACAGTTACAAATAAAATGTAATTATATTTCTGTTCTTGGTTGTCATCAGCGAATATGTATGATATAAATTTATGTAAACAATAAATAGCTCTACCGAAAGTAGAAAATCAATGAACAGTCATATAAAATTGTTTGATAAATTAAGCCGGATCAGAAAGTTGCTGATCTCCAAATACATGTATATCATTTGACAATGAACAAATAATTCCGACCAGACAAGAATTATCAGGAAAATATTGCTTGTGGTAAGTATGATGACAGAGGCCATTTTTACAGTCAAATTATACTGATGTTGCGACTGTAAAAGGCTCACTCTTCTTACTATTTTTTATGTTGTTCTTGTGCTCATACTATATTTCCTCACTACAAAAGCACACATTTTGCACTGTACTCAGACCTGATGACAAAAAAGGTAAACTGTTTGGACTGAAAGATTTGCACATGTAATTCATAGTGAGGAATTTAAAAGTAATAATTAGTGTAAAAGATCTGATCAAACTATCACACAGATTATAGTATATCACAACAAAACATCTTGCACACTTTGGCAAACATGTTTTCTATCCAATCTTAGAGATTCTTATAAACAAGGATAAATTACTAAATGACTTCTCGATTAAAGTCTAAATATCAGAAAGATATGTATAATTTATCTTGTGATACAAGTTAAATGGTCTCATTTGATAACATCTTTAAAATCAAACTTCTTAACTATCTACTACTATCAGATTGACATTTTTGTAAGTTGTAATAGCAATTATCATAAACGTTAAATGTTACAAGACCTAATAAATATTGCAGAAACATTATGTTAAACTTAAAAGGGTCATTTAGTAGAACTTTGAAACTGATTTGCAAATACCTTTGCACGTGAACAAGAAAAGACTGAATACAGCAGTCTGAGCAATGTAGGTGTCATATACATGGATTTTATTTACTTTTAATAAGAAGGCTAGACAGAACTCTTGAAAGATAACCAATTAAACAACGAAAAATGTGTAATTGCACGGTACATGTAAACGTGTACATGCCAATGAGCTGGTGTAACTTGTTACGTTGAGCATCAAAACATATAAATCAAGTGGAAGAACGCTATAAAGCTGGATTTACATTTCGAGCCATGTTATTGGATAAAATGGTGCCGTTGCGACCAGGACGTTGGGATGATCTCCATGTCTTCTGTTGGAGCAGTGGGGGTGAGCGACTCAGCCATAAAGAGCTCAACTCAACAGACGGCGGCTGAGGTGGCTCACTGGCCGCTTTCAGTGCTCATTGCAGCGTTAGCCAATAACATTTCAATCCACTTAATTATCAGGTGTCTTTGTGGCGGGGTCGTTGTGTTTTTGCTTTTTTTGAGATTGAGCGGCAAGATATAAGTTATAAATTGGAAAGGTTTTCAAAATATGAATGAATATATGGAAATCATGAATTCTTTTTAACAATAGCTAATTATTGCTTTACACCTCAAATATTCATCAATAGTCATCGAAATATTGGAGGTATTAACCAATAATTAGCTATTGGTAAAAAGAATTCAGGATTTCCATAGTTTTGAATACATAGCTAATGAATTTGTTCAATACTGAATGAATATAGTAATTTGCTGATTAACTACATTTTTAATACGCTTTATAGGTGCAAATATTTGAAAATTGGAAAGTAAAGATAGTAATTTTCCAAACCAAAATTTAGAATCCAACCCCTTGTAAAATGTCGATTTTCAATTAGAAAGTCATCAGCACTCATGGGGAGAGATTTGAAGCCTTATTATAATGTTGCCAAAAAAAGTGTATCATGGATCAATGAAGCAAAAAACTATGAAATAACACTGCCATACACCAGTATCATGAAAGAGGTATAAAAGGCCACCAGAAAAGATAGGCTATAGCTGAGTTCCCATTAGTTGAAGACAATTGAATTAGAAGTCTGGACAAAATTAATCTATGATTCAGATGGCTCAGGAGTAGTAAAAAAAAATTGATACTCATTTCTGTGGCTCACGCTGCAAAATGAGTAGAAATGATAAAGCGTCTGCTCAATGAACACAAACACTGACCCAGTTAGTGATGTGAGACTCATTTTGATGTGAATGTTCAACAACTGGCCTACATTTTCATGTGGGTTATTTCACAAACATTTCAATTCTTGGGGAGCAATGAGAGCAGTCTTTAGGGAAATGCCACCCATTAGTAATTAAAACACTGTCTAAAATTAGTAGATGCGTGACAACAGAAACATGTAACAGGTAGCTTTAAATTTTCAATTGGCTAGACATTATTATATCGTCCTAGAATAGATATTATAAACAGTAACACTAACAGCAATTAATTCTCATTGGAATTTGAAAATTCCTTTGATTGACTCCACCCCAGACATGAAGTGAAGGACATAATAAGTAAATGTGAATGTGTCAGCTAAGAGAAATATTATAAACCAAAGTAGAAAACAGGCTTGCAGTCATTATTTCCGAAAACAGCATGAGAAGATTAATTATAATTCAATATCTCATGAAATTATAATGAGCAAAATACATATAGGATGTACACCTTTCAAAATACATTATTTTTATTTCCAGAATTTTGGGATAAAATAATAACTAACAGCAACTTTATACCACAAAAGCTTCAAAAAGCACCATGAGCGCGAGTGGATTTCACCCACACACACATTTACTATTCATGAAATGTGAACAGCAACAGACATACGAAATAACGTTGTACGATGAGTATTGAGCAATTTTCACCTCTGAAGCATAAACCTGTTTAGACCCTTTTACAATACACACCTAAACAAGCTACCTTATTAGGATAGATTTCGGTTTCCAATCTCATCTATCAAGTAAATATTCATAGATGAATCTTTTATATATTAGATAGCTATAGCGAATTCCTATTTACTATTTCAGTTACATAGTGTCCATTTTATTGATATTATTAATTACCAGAACAAACTGATATGATAATCATGGTACTATTTGGGGGCCACAAAAAAGGAAATGATGAGTCCAATTTACAGATCAGCCATCTCACTGCCTGTTTACCCAAGGTATCTCACTAAGGTCATTCACCCCACACACTCTCAAAAACAAGTACACACATTTTTTGTTGAGTTCAATTTGTTTTGTTGAAATTAGAAGTCATGTTTATAGCGGACACATTGCTGAAAATGCTTATTTAAATGAGGCCATTAAGGAGGACTATATGGGGACTCAATAATAATTTTTCCATCTTTTACACTCCAGGTTCAATGACAAAATCGCCAGTTTAGAGATGAAAATGCAATGTACAATTAAATATTCTTAATATTGATTGGTACATTATTCTATACATGAACTACAAAGGGTGTACTTGAAGGGCTCATCATAATCAGCTACTCATCACCTCATGGAAAATCTCTAGTTAAACATTGAAGTTAAAGCACTGATCATTCACGTATAAACCTCAATGTGTACTTGATTTTGCAGCGGCATGATCAACTAATTCATTTTAGAGATGACAATTGCCTATTTTCAGCCAGTAATCAAATTCTATGAATAGTGTTCTTAAACGATTGCAAATTTAACACAACTTTCATCATGCAACACTGGTGTGTTGCCTACACTGCAACATGTTTTGGCTAGGGACAATAAACTGCAACCCCTAAGATTTTTTAGGTAATAACAAGTCAGATAGAAGCAGGTTAGAAGTGTCATGCACGCATCTTACTGTCAAAAGAATGTTTTACGCACAGAAGCTCATTGCAGATCACTATGTCTATAGCAGTCACAAATCAGGTCACAATACACTTACAATCAACTTCATTGTTTGGATTTTGAGCAAACTCATCCATAATTGGCGGCACATTACTTTTTTTATGACGTACACTTAAAATAGATTCAGGCTAGACAACTGAAAGACAATGTGAGTAGCATTAAATTGTTGCCACACAGCAATGAACCTTCCTAGTAAATCTGTAAAAGAAAAGATGCCTGTGCGGCCCTATAAAATATTACAGTCCAAGCACAACGAAGTAGGTCATAAATCAGACTTTGAATTTTATTTCAATTTTATCAAACAATAAATATACACAAAATGTGCACAGCATTTCGCTGTATCATAGTTGAGCAGTGAGCCCAATGAGTACAAAATGAGGATTTCTACTCATCAAACATTGCACACAAACTGTTATTTTTGATTGTGTAAAATGACTCGTTTGTTACTATAGGTTTACCCAAGAATCAACTTTCACTTGCAAAACTGTTGCATTAATAACATTTTACACCTACAATTTTGTGCCTATTTGCAATACAGTTTTGTCTGATTCTTTCCTTTCTTATTTCTACCACATTTTTTCGCCATTGAAGTTAAAAATAGCTAAAGGTTACAGATAAGAAAATAGAACGCAAAATAAAAATCAACACATTTTACTGGATGCAATATCAATCAGATTTTCTTGTTTTCACTTTATAATCAGTGACTTCTAAAGTGTTCTCTTGCAAATAAGCTTATACTCAGTGAACGTGTCGGTGTTAAAAATATCAATTTATAATCTTAAATACTGCTCACTTTCAATGATGATTTTAATAGCTCAACAGAACAGTGTGAGCCACTGATGGTTCACCTAATCAATATGGGAGCAACAAATAAGGAATCGATCAGCGTATTGAATAGCCTACTCACATCTCAATGTAACAGCATTCCACTTGTGATTATTATATACTCGATACTAGCAAAAGATTTCTTTATGATATTTCATTATAGTTTCATTGTAAAAAAGGAACGTTCATTTTTTGTTTCTTTTACCACTACATGTATCTAGAATGGCATTATTATGCTGATTTGATGTTGAAAATATGAATTACTATGTTTGCTATTATTACAATGTACATGTAATTTGCAAAGGCTATTCTAATGTAAACATACCACTACAAAATGTCTGTTTTCAGCATATATACTGAAAAAGAACGATCACAAGATGAAAGAACTTTGATGGAAATCCAAACATAATATACACAAGAGAGTTCTGATAATCACTGGAGACAATAGAATAGACATCTGTAACAAGTTTGCTGTCAATCTGAAACGACCCATCTTCAGCTCAAATCATACTAAGCAGAGTGATTTAAACACTGGCAATTTTCCATCGGGAAAACTTGCTACTCATCTAGAATGATAACTCACTGCTGGTAAGAACAATTGATAGCCAGGATTGATAATAGAGAAAACAATTATAAAAGAAACAAACATATAAACTATGGAAGCATACCCCTCTTCAAATATGTCTGCTACTTCATGTATTTCTGGCTCAAGAATTTCTTGTGACAATTCAGTCATGGTTCTATCTTCTTTGAGGATGGCTAAGACTTCTTCTGCTTTACCAGATGACCTCTCACTCTCTATCTCCTTATAGGAATTTGTAATCAATTGAATATCTTCTTTGTCCAAAATCCCCTAATTTTTCCCTCACACAAAGTTGAACTGAACAGTTTTCTTCAAAACCCCAAGTGGCATTTAAAGTTGTAACATGTGACCTTCACCTATAGGTTCTGACCAATGATAGACAGGTTACTATGGATACATGTATACTGACACTTGCACCTACAAAAATGGTGTACCCTGACCTACTTTATATACATATCATGTATAAAATGTTGCAGTTTCACATTCTTAATATAAGACTAAATGATATGAACAACTTTCAAAATCAAGACTTCAGTGTAAATAGACACATATTCTGTACAAAAATAACCTGTGATTATGATATGGGTAGGCTTAGTCATAAGCACCACTATTTAAATTGCCACAAAAGCCTTTATAAACTGCTATCACATTATAAACACAACTTACAAGATGCCCAATTGATAAAGGATATTGACCACTTGCTGGCCATTTAAATATTGATTTTCTTGCTGTTCTCTACTAAATGGTTTCTTTAAAATTTAAAGCTTTGATAGTCACACAGAAAAAACACTATCACATAACCATAATGATTTAGGGAATTGCAATGAAAGTTTACATACACATAATAAAATTCTACACCACTACTAAATAATTAAACTCCATGAACTCTGATACATCTATTGCACATACCGATTAAAAATAAAAATAAAATATACTGTAATTATTACTGTTAATGCTATTATACAAATGTATGGGAGTACATGTACTTGATGATGAAATGAGTTACTAGCGTTGCAATTTGCCCAAAATAAACAACTTGTAAAGTGTTACTAAGTTTAAAAAAATACTTACCTGGGCTTCCATCTATTTCAGCAAGTGATCAAGTATTCATGAATTACACATGGAGCGCAGAGCACAGATCCAAATCAGATAATAACATATAATATAAGATGCTTGTCTTATTCATTCTTCCATCAGAATATTGAGTCTACGCTAATCATGAACAAATATACATGGTAGCAAAAATGATTAATGCACATAAACAGGGCCATAAAATGTCATCTTTCAGATAAATTGTTTTTCTATAAAATACAAAGAAAAAACACTAGCAATATAAATTAAACAATAAAAAGGTCTCTCGTTAAAGACCAAAGAAATAAAATGACAAAGGCATAATCAGGATATCAACTGTCTGCTGTGGTTAACAGTCCACTTTTGCATATATTCATGGCATAGACCTTCACAAACTGTGTCCTTGACCTCATATTCCTTCAGCCTGGATATAACTATTAAATCCCCCTTCAGAGTTTAAACTAAAACTGATTTCTTGGGTAAAGGCTACTACTTTTTGGGTCACAGTTTAGTCATATTCAGCCTGTATCATCATTTTTTAAAAAGTATACCTGTCAGTTAGTTGATCAAGGTTAAATGACCAGCAACTAAGGTCAGGACTAATTGAAGCTGTTGGTATCTACTGTACTTTTTTCTCCAAATTTGGCAAGTTAATTACTTGACTATGAAAATCATAACAATAATGTTCATAATAATGTTAGATATGCAGCAATTCTATCTGTACATGAATATAATTTACGGAATCTTTAAAAATCTACAATTGATTTGTTTTACAAATTTCTATATGAATCACCAACTCTGTTAATACAGGAAATAACTAAATTGGTGCGTACATGATTACTCTTGTGTCAACCATGCCTACCCTTATATATATCTAATTCTACAAGAACAAAATGATGAATAATTAAAATATATCTATGTATAGATGAATAAGTGTCATTACTAATACATCAATCTATCATTTTTTACCTCCATGCAATCTATTTATATATTAGTGCATATATAAAAGTGCATATTTGTTTTCACCTAGTAGATATTAACACAAAGATGGATTACTATACATGCTTAAATCTAGTTTTAGAGAAGATTTAAAATGATAGTTGGATGATTGCAAAGTTTACATAAAGTTTTAAACTGGCTAAAACAGCAATCGCGGTTCCTGTCAGCCCATTTCACCAACATGCATGAAGGTAAGTTAGCATCAAGAAAAAAATCACAAAAAAGCGCAGTCCATTCCATGGTCCATATTTTTTTCTTGTCCAGTTGTTGAGATCAATGGAATGGATACGGGGTGCAATTGATTAAATCATAGGTTTACGTTTATACCTTGTAACATACATGCACAACCCCATCTTCAGTTCAGTGTATCATTTCATTATGTTATAGATTGTGATGTGCATGTAATATTCATGAAATACAGCAGTGAATGTAATGCAGTCACTACAGCACTTGCCAACATATTTTACTCGAGATAAAAGATTTGGCACAACAAAGCCATAATGTATGTAAAAAAATAAAGAAATAATAGATTTGTCACAGTAATCTTCCATATCTGATAATGGAAAATGGACTTAACAATTAATACTTATCCACACGCCTAGGGAGGAAATAGTGCACATAAAAAGTAGATTCTCCTTTATAAGTTGCATATTGAGCCAGGAGCATAAGAAACAGTCCATTAAAAACAATAAAATCATTCAACACCATCTGCCTCCATGATTTAAAAAAATTATATTCACAGATTGAATAACCAAATAGTTACAATTTGATCTTTTGAAGTTTTAAAAGAAAGTGAATTTAAACTGAGTTGATTTTTGTTTTTTTTCCCTCACTCTTAATGAGGATGTCATTCATTCAAGTTTAAACATGGACCCTCAAAAGACCATTAAAGCATTTGACTTAACAGTACAACTACATGTACATGCACATTATTGGTTATTTTCGTCTTATTATGATCCAAAATCAAACAAATTGTACATGCACATTGATGATGTAAAGGATTTAGTTCAGTAACTCTTTGCCTCCTGTATGTTATACATGTACACCCACCCTATGTTCTTGTGTTGTTATGACACACTAGAATTTCCCAGTTTATAACAATCATGTTATTGACGGTGAACAATCCTACAGAGTTAAGTCTCTAAAGAAATGTTTCAAAAGTCAGTGTAAAAGACCTCCATTTTAAAATAGTTTGGTAATCATGTCCATGCAAGGGCCAAGACGAAATTAGATGCCCCCTGATGCCAATGGTTTTGCATCTGAAGGGTCAATTAATAATAACATTAGTTAAATATATTATGAGGTCATCACAATGTGAAAGAGCCACTGTTCTAATAAACTGACGATTTCTCATCATTCTATTCAACAACCGACTTGACACAATTTCTGCAGAATTCGTGTTCTAAGAAATAGCTGGACGTTTTATGGATATTGGAAACTTAAAACAGAGCAATATTTTTTTTTATTTAGCAAAGGCTTTTTGACATACTAAACTTCTATAATAATATGTTACGAACATAAGTTAATCATGACAATTATTTGTAATACTTTAAAAGAAATTTTGCACCATCAACATTTGAATTTTGAGATAATATTTGAAGTGGAAAAACCCACAAGCAACATAGGCACGCTTAATCAATGGAAGTAGCTTTCTTACTTACTTGGAAAAGATGAATAAACCCTAAATGTGTATTGGCTTTAATTTCTGTGTAGACAACATTTGTGACACCCATGACATGAGCAAAAATTAGTCACTTTCAAGATCAAATAAACAAAAGTACTATGATAAATAATAACATTAACAGCAGTACTTCAACAGATGCAAAAACTGTCCAAGATTTAAATGGCCAGAAGCACTTACCTATTGATAAAGCGGTCCAAACAACTCCTCCAGTCCTCGTCCAAGATCATCAACACAAAGCTGCCAATCAGTGACACCGTCCACTCTAATCTCCACCTATTTCAAATACAGTGTCCATCATAATTAAAGAATTAAAAAAAGTTTTCATCTAAGAGTTTAAAAAACCGCGGTGCGATACTAGTACAAGGCTTTGACACACGCGTGTTTTTCTACAGCTACCATTATACACAATGCTGCGGCAGAAATTCGTCTGCTTTATTTCATAAGCTGTACTTCTCTCTCGGCAGCTGCTGGCAGCTGCTTCAACCCACAGCTCCAGCAGTCCCTGCAGCAGCAACGGCTGCTACAGCACCAAGCGAGATTTCGCCAGTTATTATATTTTGTCCACACTTTCAGTGGTCTTTGTATGGCCATGAATATTTACATTTTCATCACGTGAACTTCAATTGACAGTTTCTTTGGTAGGGGTTAAAATATCTTAAATCGTCTAATGTATGCCAGAAGAAAATCAAATTATCACAAATTAGTTTAATAAACTCTAAATCCTATATTTTATTACAGTTATTAAAATACACCGACGTGTTAATGAAATACTTTAGAATGTGTTTCTAGGTAGAAAGCATGGGTATATATAGTGAAAATTAAATTGTTTTCTGCATTACCCCACTTCTAAATAATTAATATTTTTTAATACAATTTAAACATATATCACAAAATATTTGGGTGTAAAGAAGAAATCATATTAAATTTTACATATATTTCTTCATCACTTAAATGCTACAGATGAGATTAAAATTAAGGGTGGATCAGTTAAACAAATCTATAAAAATTAAATACGCAATTAAAACAATAACAACAAATTGCACATAAATTCAATGCAACAAATGAAAATGACAACTATGAGAGAATCACAAGTAAGATGCAAATTTATACATAATTGCTAAGAAAACAATTAATTAAAAATTCTAAACCGACTGTTTAATATCATGATGAAAACGAAAAAAGATTGAAATCAAACAGAAAATATGAAGAATAACCATGAACTTGAATCTATCTACAAGCTTGTATACTTGTATTTGCAGTTGGTGGTGGTGGTGTCTGGTGGCAGTCGAAGGAACTACACTTTAGTTGAGAATCAGGACATTTCCACCTTTGAGGTGACTGGTCGCGTGCTGTATTGATGGCACAGGAGTCTCGACCAACAACATGATGTACATTTTCACAACATTCTATTGATATGTTAAAAATAGGAACAAATGCAAATAATCCAGTAGAAATGCTAATCTTTGTTTTTGAAGGTAGTAGTCATTTCACCTCAGAGTTGATTTTGATATGATGGGCAATTCAAATTGAATATCTTATCTAGACATTGTGACAACTCACTCAAAAATGAATGTGCTGATAGATCTGGTGTAAAACATGAGTGGTCTGTCAAGATGACTTATTTTAAACAAAAGATTTTATTATTGATAGCAACTAAAAAGGAAATGGTGGGCAATGATAGATAGGAAATAGTTTTGCCAAAAGATGGAGTTGGTCAATATCTGAGGACGAGCTGTGTTCACATGAGTAACATGTGTTTAACTAGTATAAATTGAATGCATAGCAAAGTAATGATATTGAAATAAAGTCATTGTACATTGCTTGGGAATTTCATTTTTACGTATACAAATATACACAGGCAGAATGTCATTTGCCATGAATTCAAAGTGCAAGAATTTACCATAATGAAAAATCATTTCAAAACTTAAGTTAAGTATGTACATACAAATGACTTAAAGGTTATGCTCAGTGGCCAGACGAATATGCTTGTATAGAAGCAATATGATATGTTCGGTGTATTCTGAAAGTTTCATTCATTTAAATAGGATATTAAAGTATTTAGAGCATTCTAATTACTACAGAATAAGAAGCATCAAAACATGTGAACTCAACAAATATCAACCGAATGATTTTCGTCATACGTAACTCGCACGGTGCATGTAAAAAGTCGCCTATCTCTCCCATGTTAAATGTTACGTCTGCCGTCTGAAATACGCGGTACGTCTGGCGAAAATCATTCGATTATGCAACATCACGTGACATTGTGTTTTAGTTTGCAAGACAGCATCGTATTTTAAAAGTGCGATAAATATTAATTGTGGAGAATATGAATATCATTCTTCTTACATTTGAAATGGAAAAGGCATTGTTCATTGATACTGGGCTTTTCAGAACAACTTTTATTTTGGCTGAGCATTATCTTTAAGAAAAGAAAAAAAGAATTCAAAGAATGAACACTTCTCTCATCTTGGGTTTCTTCATTCATAATATATATTAGAATTTTTTAGATACCAATAGAAACCATTGGGGCTCACATTTTGGCGAGACTTTCGCTCTTTTCACAAGAGCTTCTTCAGGCCGAATGACGGTCCTTGGTTGGTCATGTGACCGCTATGGCTGTGGCAGTCACATGACAGCAGTGGCAGGAAAATGGGGGGCAGGTCGTAGCCGGTGTCTCGGTTCATCTCAGGGCGCCGTACCCGGATTTCCACGGCTTCCCTGATCTTTCTACGGATTTCTAAGTCCTCACGCACCACAATTTTGAAGTCTCGTATAAAAGAGCACCTTAACCCCAAGAGAGTGCCCACCGCTGTAGGTGACCATATTAGAGACACGGGCCATACCATCAGCCCCAGAGACTTCAAAATTGTGGCCCGTGAGGACTTAGAAATCCGTAGAAAGATCAGGGAAGCCGTGGAAATCCGGGTACGGCGCCCTGAGGTGAACCGAGACACCGGCTACGACCTGCCCCCCGTTTTCCTGCCACTGCTGTCATGTGACTGCCACAGCCATGGCGGTCACATGACCAACTAAGGACCGTCATTCGGCCTGAAGAAGCTCTTGTGAAAAAAGCGAAAGTCTCGCCAAAATGTGAGCCCCAATGGTTTCTATTGGTATCTAAAAAATTCTAATATATAAAAAAAGAATTGTTCATAGTATGAAAGTTAGATTTGTGAAAAACACAAATCTCCCCAGTTGAAAATCAGAAATATTTGAATGTTGACTAAAAAGTTTATAATAAAAAATCCCAAAGATTTCATTTTGTGAAACAGTGCAAACTTCTGATTCTAGATGCACTTAGACGGACTCGGCTGTTTCCGTAAATAGCTGGCACTAGATGAGACTAGATGATCAAGGCTAAAAGCAGTTCAATTTTGTTCACACTGGTTAGAAATTGTGTAAATGCATGATTGGTGCACAAAATTTTGTTGTGCATGCATATCCGTGAAGAATTTATGATCATATTAGACAGTTAATTTCTATTCCACACTTGCACAAACGATTGCTAAGGTTCCACAACATATATTTGGACCATTGTCTCCTAAAGAGCACCAATCTACTTACCGGTATATGCATAAATTACCCACAATGGTGCATTACAGTATAAACTTATGCACTGAGCGAAGTTTTGAACCGTTCAAAACATGGAGTTATGGACAACCTCAATAAGGCGCATGTCTGCGTACAGCTATACAGCTACCAGAGTTCCACGCTCAAAAAATTGATAAAATGCGTAGATCATGGATGCATCGCGTAAGACATCATTTTTATGTGCGATTCATGCGTTAACGTACTTTGTAGCCAGTGTGACCATGCTGTAGCAGCTTCCACAAGGACAGTCAGGGAAACGTTTTCTCTATTTAAATGACAAATCTTACAACATAACAAATACAAAAACATAATATAAATAACAAATAGTGACTAAAATATAACTTTCTGCTGTTATAACCATAGACAAATATGACATCTTAAAATCTGGAGTAAAAGATATTTTTTCAAAGTTTAATAAGTTTAATTCTCTGTAAGATTTTTACCACAGCGACACATATGTTGAAAACATTCATGTCTTGTAACAACTGATAGATCTAACAATAACACTGACTAAAGGTAAGTACCGGTAAAGTAAAGTCTTTCACTATAAAATTGTGTTGTAAATCATATATGACCAATTAAATATACTGATCGATATAATAATCTATCACAGCCTATGGAAAAAATTAGCTGGATTTTGGACATCATTCAATTAATGAGTCTGTAATTTTCGTAATGGTCCAAGCTAAAAATAATCCGCAAACCATTTTACATATTCATTGTACATGTGTAGTATTAACACTCCTATCACCATAACACACAGATCCAGGAAATTTGCACATGCCTCCTATTTTTCACCATCTTATATACTGCAGTTTTACAACTTCATATTTTCAAAATTAGAGGTACAAACATATATATATGAAATGTATATTCACTAATAAACCCAAAATAGATGAGGATGTATATTTATTTGGAAACACCAAGATCTCCTAGCGATTACTCTATTAACGACACCATAACATTTTGATATAATTAGTATGCACTTTCTTGAGTATTTGTTTCTAAATTTTCTCAACTCAATGGTGAGTATGCAGTGAATAAGATGATCAATGAGGCCAACAACACTGAGTGAATGGCTAAATAATATGTAAATCAAGTAGCTGCTGTGCTGGTTTGTGGACGTGTGATGAGTGCCACAGCCGCCGTGAGCACGTTTTACTTTACTCAGCTCATATAATCACATGGAAAGTTTCTACTGAGCAACTTGCAATAACAATACACAATAACTGTACATAGCTGCAGCGACAAATAATCCTACATGCACAATCACATGTTTAGATTGGGGCTCGATCTATTTAGCTATCATCATGAACATATCGTTTTGTAGATTTATTGAACTTGATGCTTTATGGTAAACAAGTAACATGAATTGGGAATGTGTTACTTCGGAAGGTGTTGGGCAATATATCAAAATATGCAAAATACATGTGCAAAAGAATTTGACAAACATAACTCAGTTGTTATATGTATAATATAGCTACATGTAGACTACCAGATGATTCGTTAATGTCAAATTACATGCTACACGATTTTGAAATGTTCAAATTCAACTTTCATAAAGTTTCTAATAATGGAATACATTATAGTTACCAATAGTCAATGAACAAAATCTGCTACCACTTGTTCTATGGACAACAGCTAATTCTGAGAATATGAAGGCCACAATGAGAGGTGCGTTCGTCAATATAACCTCTCTGGGGAGATGCGCCAAGACGCTATAACTGGGCGAGAACAATCACACAATAGGGGAAGAGCACAATGCCTGGCTTATTAGATGCAATGCGGTGATGTGAATCCTCATCTATTTCGAGCTTATCATTCAATTCACAAGTTTTTGAAAATAGAGTCAGATTTTTGCAGAACAATTTTAAGGCCTCAGACGACCAGAGGTTCAAGAAATATATGGTTTGAAGTCATGTCAAAATGTTTTTCACTTTAATATTTTAATGTTTATACATCAAAGTTTCTTTTTCTTCTGCTCAAAAAACATGAATTAATTAACAAAATAAGTCCGTATATACAACATGAAAATTAGCTATAGTACTTAATCAAACAACACAAATTTGTAACCTGCAATAATCATGCAATTCATGACAACTACGTACAGAGTGTAACACTAGGACGCCCCTAACCTAGCTAAACCGGCCTAAACTAGATTTTATAGTGACCTACAAGTAACTGCAGTGAAAGGTTTGCTACAAAGTACAAACCCCTAAACCCCAGTTTCCTAAACTACCTGATTGTTTACATTTTAAATTTCAAATATACGCTTTCTTAAGCAGCAAACTCACCTAAAAACCTACTAAATTAACATCTTAGAGTAACAACTTCTCTAATTTAAATCTCATACTAGGACAATGTACATCATGATTCGAATTTTCTAAACTGAACTCTCTTCTATGATAATTTTCTACACTGAACCCTATTCTATGATAAAGACAAAATAAGTTATTCACTCGCTAGTCATTTCTAAAAGACCTCTATGCTCGGATATAATGACAACAACAATCAACACATAAACAAACAATAATCTTAATCTACCGCTCATGAAAATATTGCTGTCTTCCTTTACAATAAGCTTTCCTCAAACAACATTTACATTTGTGATAAGTTTGTACCTGTTCAGGCAATAATCATATAAATTCTTGCATAATAAAGAACAAAACTAAGATCCCTGCAGAAATATAACAATTCTAAGAAAACAATAACCCTGCCTCAACAATGTTTCAATATGAGAGCACGACACTTTACTTGGGTTGTCCTGGCTATTTTCTGCTTTGGTGGTAGATGAGTTTTTAGCTATTGTCATTTTCTCTAGCTTTCCTTTTAGTGAGTTGCGATGTTTGAGATTATTCTCAGAATGCTTCTTTATTTAGTTTCTACATTGTAGGTTCATTAGTGTGACTTTATAAAAATAAAAATACTCTTGCATTCAACTGGTAATTCATATATAATACAATATTTGGACATTGAAAATGTCCGAAAATATTCAGACACTTATAGTAAGTTTTCATGGATTTATCGCAAAATTAGTGATACTTGTTGATATAATACAATAGTTTTCAATTCTGCAAACAGTATTTAAACTAATGTTCACTTATCAACATTCATTAAAAAACCCAAATTTATCAAGCATTTAAAAGGTTATGAGACAGAGACTTTATGGAATCAAGGAAGTTACGACCAAGAGGAAAGATGAATGATAATTTACTGAAACTCAATTTGTTAATATCCTGGTATAAACCTCTTGATGAGTTTTGTCACAATGTACAGAGGGCAAGTTCAGATTCATACCATTCTTACTACATCGCGAATAAACAACAAATATTATTGTCAAAGAAAATAATTCTTGTTTGTCAAATTGAAATGCTAGATTACCATCAATCTATTTTTTTCCTCAGGAATAATTCATGGAAAGAAAAATGTGCCTTGTTCATTTGATTAATTAGTGATAACTATTTTAAGCAATAGTTAGCAATAACTAGTTTATAAAGTTTGAAAATTCATTCACTTTTACAGGGATAATTCTGGGCTGCGCCATTGCGCCATAGGCACACTGTTTTTCTGATTGGCACAATCACTTTAAGCTTACTGTGCCAAATGGCACAGCAGATTGGGTTGCACAAGCGATATCTTTTACGTGTGCTGCTCATGACTGGATGTATTTGAGGCGTTAAAAGTTAAACGCACATTTCATATGTTTTGTTTTTCAAATTCTCATCTTCAATATATTTGATTTAGCTACTTTATGATATCATTTGCTGGGTCAATACTCCAAATCGATTACCAGTACATATGTAAACAGTAATTCTCTATGACAATCACACATAAGTCGTTTGAGGTCTGGCCCACCATCTTGCAAAATGGCACGCTTTTTTTTAGCCAGTGTGCCAAAATGGCACACACTGTATTTCACCCAGAATTGTCCCTGCTTTTAGTTAAAAAATAAATATAAATAATAAACATTTTCCAGAGAAATCAATGAGAAAGCTTTTCTTAATATTGCTTCACTTAAGGCTATGTTCCACCAAGAAAATCTCCCGTTAGCGTAAACTTTTACATAGTTAATAGAAATTTTAAGCTGTACTCCGACAATTAAGCTGTTGAGAAAATGTGACCGTTTTGCACTCATGGCAGCTATAAGTCAGTGGACTCGCGACCTACTGCCTGAGTACAAATAGAGTACAAAAGCAGATAGTTAGAGTAATGGCGGCACGATGGTGGCGGAATTGCAGTGTAAAGGAGGCGCCTAGATTGCATTTAGATTGCGCAGCGGACTGCCAATTTATAGCCCCTCCCCCCCCACCACCACCAAAAAAAAAGGTCAATGAAGGTCACATTAGCGTAGCCGGCAGATTGTTGGGGTACTAGACAGTTTTCAGCATTTTTATCCTTTTTCCATCTGCTTTCACTAGGCCAAGACCTGTGGGACATAGCCTTTATACTATTACATACCAACCAATATCGTTAGCATGCTAACTTTTATGTCAAGAAATGATCAACATTTGAATCAACTAACATCAACTGAGAACAAAAAAATGTGATAGTATTCACATCTTTGTATTGAATATTTCGGTTCAAATGTTAAAAATGTCATTAAAAATAATCAATTACATAGCATAGCACTTTATTATTCAGCAGATACTAACAATCATCACCTGTGTAAAGGATAAATCCCTGACAAGATATACACACTTGATACATCACCATCGATTCTCGGACAGATCAATACATTTCTTCATGAATAATTTGCTACCGAATAATTTCATAGGGACAACACTGGAAGGGTTACAGAGCAGTCGGCGTTAAAATCATTGCGTTTATAATGGTACTACAAAAACATATAATTATTTGTGCTTTGCATGTGTTGAAAAGGGTGATTTACAATCGCTTGTCAAGTCATGAATTTCGTAAGATGATTACTGAGTTGAGTTGAGCAGGTTGTTTCTTAGATGGGGTCTTCTTCCAGATTTCTTTGTAATGTATTGGAAGTGATATGAGATAATGGTTATTGTGATGCATTATGGGTTGTGATTACAAAATTGAATTTAATCATTCACTGCTGATGTGTAAATTTCATGTAATGATGTAGGTAAAATAGGACACATAAAATATGTTGTGTAATTCAAGAAATGTTAGTGGTCCCACAATAATCAAAATATTATTAGTCAATAATCACAACATTTGGTGTCTGCATAAATTCTATACATGTTGTCTACCCTTCATAGATATGGAGAGAACTTTTCTGTTTTTTTCTGTGATAAGAAGGATGTGATAGACCTCTTAGAATTTGATACCCTAATAATGTTTCTTACCACTTTGCCACTCATTCTTGATTCTGATTGGTTAAAAACCGTGTGAGATATATGTTGATGACTAATTTGCCAAAGTGATTCCACTACTTTGTGAGTGGAAAAAAAGACGCGCCCGTTTCTCATTAACATGATAAATGTGTTACTACAACGTACAAAACATTACGTAGTCCGCACTGGGACGTTCAGAAAAAAGCTGCTCACGTTATTATTTGGACGTTGATGATTGAAAGAATGCGTTGAGCGCACTGCATTCTACGCTAGACACCTATATTCTCGGAAGCAGTCTTCCATGAACAATTATCTAAACAAACTCCATATTTTCGTGACAGTCTAAATTCTTAACATTTATGGGATATCGATACTTATATTCATTGATTCATAGAGTGAAACCCATCAAACTTTTATTTAAACAACACAGGCGTTTTTAAAACTACCGAACGTGCATTTAGTCCGCAGAAATTTCTATATAAACATTTGAACCTGGAGTCTGTGGATCATGGTGATGATTTTTGTAAAGTTCAATGGTATGTTTTAGTGGTGAGATCGCCCTGTCTATGCACTTGTGTTGTTTTTGTCTGCACAAGTCAGTATGACTTGCGCACGCACACATCACACATGCATAGATAGGGCGATCTCACCACTAAAACATACCATTATCCTTATAATCTTCATACAGCTGTTCTATATTCATCACTTTTGGGCCAGCAGAACTTTAAAGGCATGCGCGTTCCAAGTAGCTACATAGTGACACTATCATTAAATCTACATGTACATGCTTCAAAATATATAGGACATATCTCAAATCTCGGCTAACAATATTACCAGCATACTGCAAACCAAAGCTTAGAGTTTACATACAGCACTGATAATAAATATTCACTTTATTATACAGGGAATGGCAAAAGTAGTTACTTGTATCAATAACAGCCTGATAATTACACTTGAAAACCTACACTTGTAAGATGAATGATCATTCATAATATATGATTTTGTTCTCATTAAATTTCAAGTAAAACACATGTAGCCATCATTTATTCTTTCAAAATAAGAGACTACAACCAAATATAAGGGAATGTATTGCGGTAATTAACAAATCAATTAAACCATTTTATGATGGTTAGGAAGTGCATGTACCTGTAACCATATCTTGTTCGTTCCATAGGTTCTATATATTATATCAACACTCCTCAATGACTACCAAGGAAACTTGTAAAGTCATCTAGTTATACAGGTTTCATGGTGTAATGAATTATCGTACCAAAAAAAAGCAGTCACTTTGGACAGGTTGTTACTTTAACAGGTGGTCAGGCTGAGGTGGTCATCTCAGAGATTTCACTAAGGTATCATTTAGTGTGCCACTTGTGAGTTTGTGCAGTAACGTCACCTTCATTCAAACATCCACTTAATGACGTAAGCAGCCCCAAATAATTCCACTGCAGCAACAGTCGCTATAGCGTCACTATAGCTTCACTATAGCGTCAGTGATATGAGTTCAAGGCAACAAGGCACGTGGACAAGACTAACGCAACTTGTCAACAGACATATTGTTAGACTTTGTCCAATTTTACATGATTGTAACCATTCCAAGCTGATCTTCTCTATTGGCACCGATGTCTTACAAACCCTGTGTTACAACCTGAGTAATGTTAGAATTGTCTCACTAGTGTACATAAGAAGTGAGGAACGTGACAAGATTTTTATTTTTAATTCCTACAAAGCTTGTATTTTTACTGAATCTTCAATTGTTTGACAGTATCAATCATAAAATATTATCAGATGATTACTAGAAAATGCTAGCACGATGATATCTAGGTTTAAAACATGAAGTGATTGATTTTATAAACTATGTGTTTATAGTGATAACCAGGTGATAAGCACACACATATTTGCTTCCCTCCATCCAACTTACCCGATACATACCTTACTATTTTAGAGTAACACACTCCTCAAGTATTAACATCTATCAAAGATGTTACGGAATACCTACATGGTATCTTTATGTAGACTACATGGTATTTGTAATGGTGTAAATATGATACACATAGTTACAAAGTTTGCAGTATTGTGATTATTTTAGAAATAGTATAAAAATATTACACATACACAAAAGTGTGTGAGGCATTAACATGATTTTTTTCATCGGGTGAGTTCTTGATGCGTATAATGGTGAGCCCATAGGCCACGTTAAACATTTTCTAACACCGTTTTGAAATAAACTACCTTAAAACAACTTTTTCACCACTAATTTATTGAGTAAATCCCTGACTGAGATTGTGTAAAACTACTCTGCATAATCATAACACTCATCAGTTACGTTTTCAGTCCTATAAGGACTTAACGCTATGACATAGTTTTATTGTGAATTGTCATCAAATGAATTTTAAAATTCAGATGGATCATCAATATGATAGCATCTTATAGCAGAGATTTAATACCTGATTACTCAAAAAACTGGTTGAGTTTGTCACATGAATAAATCTAACAGTTGAGTTCATTTTGGGGGTTATCAAACCCAACTTCAAAAAATTCATGATGCATCGATATGATAACATTCTTATAAAATAATTTATGTTACTACAAAAAACCTGGTTTTTGTAACATTATTATTTTTCTTAAAGAATTACAACACTGCTTTAAAAAATATGAAAAAGTAGTCTGGCTGAATAATTATTGCATGATAACCATGTTTTATTTATTAGCTAAAGCAACCCTGTTAAAAAACAGGGTCTGGATAACCCATCTAACCGGGTTATTGATACTTTTGGATCATGATAACCCTCTCCAGGAAATTACATGATACAAAAAAGAAAAATACAAAACCGGGTTCATTGTGCAACACGAATTATTTTATCAAGATTCGTTCTTGTGGTGCATCAAGATGATGAGACATCAACGAAAGTCTTGCCTAATATGACAGGTACAGGTTCCGATTGGTATTCTTAAATATTCCTTGCGTAATCATGAATAATGGAACCCAGGATGATAGCAGTACACATTCCTTAGTATACTTAGACCCATGGGACAATCCCAACAGCGCACTGAGATAGTTGCTCTGGAATAATCACCCTGCTACTCAATGACCCACCTCATACAAACAAACCCCTCCCTCTTTTCAATAGCAATGTGTTAATTATCAGCCTGATGAAATGTTCTCAACATTGTACATAAAATTTCTATTACTATGTCACCTTCATATGCATATACACAGAAAGGGTTATGATTGTGATCGATTATGAACTCTTTACTTGGTTATTACGATTTATTCTATTGAACAATGAGAGTCTGGTTGGGAGTCATAAGATTAACCCTTCTGTCAAAGTAGCTTTTGGTTACGAGAATTGACATTGCATTTTCCAAAGAAATAGAAATATAGAATTCTCATCACACACAATGTCGTCAACAATATCCTTTTACACGTTATGAAAGCTTCAAATAACATATGATGTTTTTTTCTATTATAAAACTCCTTGATTTGGAAAATACTACATGTATGAGTATGTAAAATCATATACATTACACATTTAGTTAAACTTCATTATCATTTTCAATGAAATAAAAATATATATTCTATATATAAAATAATCATGGTAACTGAAAATGTATATTCTAAATGTAAAATAATCATGGTAACTTAAAACTCATAGCATGCCTTACAATTCCAGAGGAGTATATCCCAAACTCTATGAAAAATCTCGAAGAACGCTATGATGGCTTTGAATACGAAAGGGTTAAAGCTCATTAGGTGAAATAGCTTGATTACATATTTAGATAAAGCACAATAAATAGTATTCCTTATTAGCATAGAAATTACAAAACATGTCAGTGATGTTTACAAGTATGGTTGACAATTGCTTCATTATATACGAGGCTTCTGATTGGCTCATAATTCAATGTCTGAAGCTGATTCATCAGTCTAGCACTTTTGAGCGCAAAATATGCACGTAAAATAAAGTTGTTGTCTCTTTGGATTGCTACATTTTTCTACTAGTAAACACCTGGAAAATACTAGGTGATATTTTGTAGAATTTTCACGATTAAATTCAGCTATATATAAGAAATTTCAAACTCATGATCTCAAAGGATTTTACGTTGGAACAAAAGAAGCCAATCAAATAATGTCGCAGACCATCATTTCATAATCAGAGATATTGGATAACTTCATATTTCAAACTGAAAATCCTGAGTTTTCATGAATAAAAAAGGCAATCTTAATTATCAACAAAATGAAAATTTTAGAGCGTTAAGTAAGGCCATAATAGAATAGAGTGCAAATAACACAAAGAGAACATCAGTGAAAATAAAACTTTTACCGGACGTAAGCTTTTTTAAATTGGTAGACATTAAATTTTATTCAATAATTTCAAAGGACGTCGGGATACACACAGAAAAATGTTCATATTTCAGAAGTGCTTGACCAAGTTACTTTTCTGTGTATTATTTCAAACTTGTATACATGTAACTGTAGTTGCAGTCACAAACTTCAATGCAGAGTCCCGTCTTATTAAGGATCTATTCACAGGCTACAGCACCAATGTGAAACCCACGATTAACCCACATGCAAACCTCACAGGTAACACCAGATTGGCTGTTTATGATTTACTTTTTACCATATTCTATAAATGTTTGCCAATTGTTTGCCAATAGTTATTGTTATTATCATCATTGATTTTAAATAAATGTCAGAAAAATGATAAAAATACTATAAATAAGAGCAGTCATGCTGGATATGGAATGACATCTAAATGACATGGATATGGAATGACTGTTTGCACCAATGGTGTGACCTACCGTTGAACATTTCCATTAGTGTTCATATTCAACATTCAACAAATAATCTTAAATACAGCATTCATTAAATGATTCATTAAAAATATAATTGATTTTCCAGTGGATATAGACTTCAGTATGGGTCGAATGGAGAGCATCAATGAGCGTGAACAAACCATAACAACCACTGGCTGGCTCATCACTCGTTGGAAGGATGAAAGCCTGATCTGGGATCCAGAAGGATACAACCAAATCCAGACCATTGTGGTTTCAGGCAAAGACATTTGGCTTCCTGAACTGACCCTGCAGAACGGTGCTGATGGATTCTCTGATCTGAGTTTTGATTCCAAGAAACGTGCAGTGGTTGATGCCCAGGGAAACGTATACTGGTACCCAGCATTTCAGTATGAGACCACCTGCTCTCTTGACCTCACCTACTTCCCTTTTGACACTCAGACGTGCAATGTGACCTTCTACAATGACGTCCATGGTTATCAAGGTAAGATATACTCAGGTTTATATCTACCACTCGTGTTTTAAAACTATGCAAGCAGTGTATCTAAATCAGCGTAATTAAAAAAATCATTGGATGAATATTACCATCGGACATAAATTTGCCCACCTTTTATCACAAAAGAACACATCACACTGCAAATCATCTTTGATTGCCAAAATAAAAATATCAAGTAAACTTGATTTTAAAAGTAGTATGTTCACCATCTAGGTGTTATTCTAAAGCCAGTCACCAACTACATCCGTGTGTTCTATGAAAACAACACGGACTGGCACATAGAAACAACGTTGATCGATAGGTATCAAATCATAGACAGTGGTATACACGTTCAAATCGTGTCGTTCTCTCTAACACTGCGCCGCGAGCCGACCTTCTACGTGTGGAATGTCTTGATCCCCACAATGCTCATGACTCTGCTCACACTGCTCGTCTTCTTCCTGCCCTCTGACTCGGGCGAGAAGGTAGGTGTAGTGGGCTGCTCTAGTTGTGCGTTGTGCTAGAAGTAGGGTTTTGTTGGGCTGTGACGATTAAGCTGTTTTTAAGTTATACTATGGTAATTTATTTTCATGATCTTTGCGCATGCTGCTTGTGCTCTAGCTGGCTGCTGACTCATGTGACAAGATAGGTTTATGCAGATTACATTGTATTACATTGTGTAAGACTGTCTTCTCATATCACATCACTCATCGTTCAAGTAGGGCTGCATATTGGCGTTGGCCAGCTCTGGTTGCTTAGTTTTATCCTGATTCAAAATGCTTTATTGTCCACATTGAAAATCATATACAACATGGGCCAGAGACAGTAAGAAAGCATTTGTCTGAATCAAGCGTTTAGTGCCATTTAGATGATCAAATGCCCCAACAATATGTATCCTTAATATATAGCTCAGCCAGGACTCAAAGAATCTCTGCTCATAAGTTTTTCCTGGCCGCTGTCTAGCTGGGACTGTCCACCACGGTATTCCTCGGCTACTCGGTGGTGCTGCTCATGCTGTCTGAGACGATGCCGCGCTCATCTGCCACCATGCCTATGCTGTTCCGCTACAGTGTGCAGAGCATGGTCATCTCGGGGCTGTGCATCTCCTCCACAATCATCACACTCAATGTGCACCATCACAGTGGTCAAGTGCCCACATGGGTGCGGCGTGTGTTTCTACAGGTAAAGTGACTTTCTCTTCATTCACATCACATGCACCAATTCATATTGACGCTGATGCCTTCGACTGACATTATGGTGAAACAATCATTACAACGTATTTATCCTCCCTCTCACATACATTACCAATTTGCTTATTCACATATGTTTTTAATAATTGATCTTTTAAAGCCAGATTTGACTATATATTTATTTCAATCAGAAACTGGGGCATGTCCTGTGTATGGGACCGAGCAGTAGTGACCATAATGACCGAAACAGCAACCAAGTGAGACCAGTTGTGTCCCGTTCAGACTCAGTGGTTACTGCTGCGACTGATGGCTACAAACAAAAATGTGCCCAAAACAACATACCATGTACGTTTTCTATGTGACTAGATATCATTTCATATGACTTAATATTTACGCTGAGTCTAAATTCTGGAATTTTCTTCATTACACATTACAGTTTAACCAATCTTTACTGTGTATGTTTTAAAAAGTCAATAAAGCAGTTATTACTCGTGTCTCCCACAAGCCTGGAAAGCATTGTCATTACCATTACATTCGTGTCACAGGTCATCTACTGAATGAAGATGGATCTAGCACCATGGAGCAATGGCAGCAGCTAGCTGCAGTGCTGGACCGCTTGTTCTTCATTGCCTACCTAGTGGTAATAGTGAGTCTCATGGCACAACTCATTTGTTCTCTTGCATTTGCATAAAAATGAAGAACTCTATGATCACACCTATCTTTACATAGTTGATTAGATAAAGAAGCTGAGGCAGGACCTTGAAAATCTTCCACAAAAAGTGATGGACAGCTGTTATAGGCCTGGACTATTTTACAATAATATGTCATGTGGATAGAAGGATCACATGTATGTGTAATTCTATTGATGATATACATTTTAGGCTATCAGTGTTCACTTCTAAAAGGCCTTGTTAACAATCCGATAGAGTACTTCAACACAACCACAAGTGCTCATATTTAGTAGTAATATGTTATAAGCATCACATAAAAGGACCATCTTGTGATATTGGATGATCACCATTTTTATGAATACAATATTTCGTTCATGTCTTTCATTTCTCCTATTATGTTTTACAATCTCTGATTATCTAAGTTAACTTATGTAAATACTTCTGATACGACTTCTTACTTTGTTCAATTTCTGATCATCTAACTTAATGAGTATGTAACTGCTTAAAAAATTATAAATGAACATTGGATTGTATCTGTTCTAGTTTCCAAAAACAATTGTATATAGTGTAGCAAATTGATAACCTGTGATCATAATGTGCTATGAACAGACCAACTCGACATTTATTCTCTATTTATAGATCACTTGTGCACTTCAATGATGATTTGTGTTTAATGTATTCTCATATTATCATTACTGTATTATGTTATGTTGTAATAATGTAATAAATACATTTTATTATAAACATAATACAAATAGCAAACAATCACCAAAACAGATATTTCACAGAGCTATCTTCAGTAATAAAATTTACTAAATTGTGTATATACCTGGTAATTGTAAATAAAATCTTTTTTCGTTATCAATGATATTGGTTTGAACTTGATAAAGAAAATTAGGGAGAGAAACTTTGATGACACACATGTATTGTCCAATACTACTTCAAATAGAATAAAAGATATATCTACAAGAAAACGTGACTGCCTTACAATTAAACTTTTTTACTAGAGAGAAACACAACACATGCTATACAGTAAATGATGAAACAAAACATTCTTTTTTATTATCCAGGGAAAATTTTAAAATTACACAATTAAAAAGTAAAATGATAAATCTTCAAGGAGGAGTATGCATAGTGTTTGGGGGAGCTCGTGGAATTGGAAAAGCCATGGTGGAGATGTTTCTGCAGAATCAGTGCAAGGTAAGACAAAATCAGACTTAAATCTGGAGAAATCTGAATTAGATGAGAAAAATATGAATAGCAAATATATATATGTAAACAACAATGTTAAGTGATGTACACTTGAACCCTAATGGTTTAAATGTGATTAGCGATTCACCAGTAAGCCAATAATTTCTATTTCTGATTAAATAAAATTACATACAATTTGATAATGTTTCATGGTTTCCACTAGGTTATGATAGCTGACATTTTAGAAGTTGAAGGATTGAAACTGAAGTCAGAGTTAGAGCAGCGATTTGCTATTAATCTTGTAGAATATATCAACTGTGATGTTACAGACACAGAGCATATTAAAAGTAAGATTATAATCATAGAATACCTACTTGCAAGTCTCTTTTTAATCATCTAGAAATCTGGCCTTGTTTGTGCAATTAGGAAAGTAAGCTAAAACTCAAAACTTACTGCATCTATGGACTTGAAGATTAAAATTTGATGTATTCATCTCATAAAGTGCGATAATATAATATCTATTCTTTCCTATATGAATATAACAATGACATAGAATGCAATTTCCTATGATGATCATCAGATTTGTGTTCCAGGAGTTTTCATTTCCACCAGTACCACCTTTGGAGAGCCTCGGGTGGTGATCAACAGTGCAGGCATCATGGATGAGAAGGATTGGATGAAAACAATCAGAATCAATCTTGTATGCTTACTTGTCCATACTACTCTCTAATATCACTGTCACAGAGGCAATGCTCTTCAGTATCCAACTCACACAGTCACTTCTCAATTCTTGGGTACCAAGATCTACCATTCACTTGTCAACCAGAATCCATGCTGCTGCAACCACAGATGGCATAATTCCAATAAAACTAAGCATAAAAACATTGTAGGAAGGAGCATTCGATATCAATCAGCAGTCGATCTCTGCCATGAGTCTGGCCCAGGGTCACAGTGGGGGGATCGTCATACACATAGCATCTATCAACGGTAAGAACACAATTACTAATTATACAAGCTTATACGCTGTCTTTCACAGATCTAGCATGCAGAACAGCATGAGCAACCTCACCATTTTTTGTGATATGTCAGAGTAAAACAAGAAGTCCATATACATTTATCCCCCTTTTCTATAAATAATGATGACTTCCAAAAGACTAAACAACCAAAATATGCACCCAAATATGGCTCAACCACTTTGAAAGTCTAATATTTTAGGTCTGCTGGCCCCAGCACACTGTCCAGCCTACAGCACATCCAAAGCTGGCATCATCGCAATGGTCCGCTCATTTGGAGTGAGTTTGATTCTAGTTCTAGTTATGTAATCTGTGTGACTCATATTTCAATACATATGTGGAGATGCTAGCGCTAACGTTATTTCAATACATGAGCTTCTGTATGCTAACTTACAGAGTTAAATGTACCATTTCAAGATATTTCTAGCAATATTCTCCCATATTCCTGGTGTGATAAACTATCTTCATAGGTTATGGGATCAATTGATGGAAAGACTGCATTTCATATTTCATAGCCTCAATGTACTTCGTCGTTCTATTCTCTACATATTTTACCACGAGCAGGAAAGTGGTGCTTATAAATGATTTACTGCACCAGCCGACATAGAATTGATTGAAATTAGACATTCATTCAAAATTCAAAGGCACTTCTGTATAAGATTTAACAACTTCAGATTTTTTTTCCAAACAGCGACCTGAACACTTCAGTGTGGATGGCATACGATTCCATGCCTTGTGTCCAGCAGGGACTGACACCGAGCTGCCAACAAGACTCTACAGCAACGGACAGCTCCAAGAGCAACTGACAGAATTACCAAAACAGCGACAACGCAGCGAACAGGTGACAGGACAGAAAAACGTATTACAGACGTAAGTAACATAGTAGCGATCGAGACTGTTAAAGTTATGTTTTTCAATCTCGTTTGCAATTTCTTTGATGATATTGATCTTGAGTAAAAAAAAGCAGTCTGAGTCTAGCAGTAAAGTATGTGCAGTATATCCAATGTTATTGAGACAATGTGAGCAATGACTTTAAACCCACAGATTCACATCTACATCGGCAGTTTTGTTTCAGCCCCGAGTCTGTGGCATCTGCTGCCCAGAGGTTGCTGGAGAGAGAGGAGGTGAGGAATGGGCAAGTAGTGGTGGTTGTGGGCGGCCAGAGCTACGTGGAGGAGGAGACGCGCGCCGCCTTCTACACACCACTCATGTACCATTGAAAACATGCAGTACTTTGTACAGACTTTTGGAAGATCTAGCATGTTTAGAAATGCAACCATTTGGTGAAAAAGACTCACACCTAGCAACCATGCTAATTGAAGAAGACTCACACCCAAGGCCGCGTCCCGCTAGTATCTGCTAGTATCTGCGTAGGGTCGACACATAAATTCTTGGATTTTCCAGGCAAAATTTGTTATGTGTCGAGCATCTGCTGATAGATAACCCCTTTTGACATTAATTGATTTTTTCCCAGCGCATAGTCAACACACAGCTGGCACAAACCCAGCGTAAGAAAAGCAGACAGTCAATGCAAGGTCAGCGTAACCCCGACGCACAACCGATGCACAAAAAAGAGTCTCGCTTTCTGATTTCTAATCATCCGCCAAACATCCGCAGTTATGCACCAAATGGACGCCGCGTAGGCGCTACCTGCTGATCATACGTCTACAATACGTTGAACACCTGCTAAATGTACGCCATCGTATGCTCCAGGTGTGCCAAGCTTACGCCAATGTTTCCATCTGCCAAGCATATGCCCACCATCCGCTCCCAGTACACAGTGGATGCTCAGCGCATGTGTAGCGTATGTTCGGCGAATGCAGAACGTACGCTCCACGTAAAAAAATCAACGGATTATCGATTGGCGTATGCCATTTATGCTTTCAATGTTTTGAGCAGCCCAAAACCTCGGGAGTGTATACGCGCGGACCGATCGATAATCTTCCTCGAAATATTTTGGCGACGTACTGGCAGCGACTGTTTGGTACTCGTAAAGCAGCAAAGGAATGCTGGGTCGATGTAGCCGGCTGATGCTTAGCTTAGATGAAAAAATCTGAATATCTGACCAATTTCTATCAGCTGGGCGTAAGTTGCCAGTGCGCCAGGCCAAGTGGGACGCGGCTTTTAGTAACCATGCTAGTCAAAGAGTTAGTGAAAATGATAAGTTGGGTCGAAAGGGTTGGAAGAAGTCCATGCAACCACTGGATCTGCTACTTCTTGGTTTATAGTATGATATGAGGGCATTTAGGGATAAATGATTTCCAAAGAGTGCTCATTGAAGAATGTCTAATCATGCAATTGAAACATTCTAGCAAAGAGGAGTCAAGAGCTGTATTATCAAACAATAATGTTCATCATCCGAGTAAATCTTCAATTTTCATAATTCTTTTTACTCTTACATTTCCTTATCAAATAGAATGGGATTGTCATACATTTATGTTGCACTTGTACACAGGCTGTTCCAGTAATAGGTTGGCTCAGTTAGGGTTTCAATGTCTTATTTAGAGGTTAGTTGAGACAATCCTTGGGATGAGTAAATTTTGTAACATGCTGCGATTGAACCTTCACTTTGACATTGAATCCAAGGATGATTGAAAGGTTGATTTAGTTGATTTAGATTATTCAGGTTTATACTAGGATTGCAATATCTTATTATCACATTCTTAATAAAAAATAAGCTGAAAACCTTGCTTTCATGAACATATGATCACAAAGAATTATTGACCGCAACTCAAATCAAATCCTCGTTGCACTAATCTGCCCACCTTTCATAGTTCAAGTTCAAGTTATTGTGTAACGATCATTTTCATGATTCCAAATAATGTGGATTGGAAAAATATTAAATTCAGCCAGTATATCCATGTAATATTCATGTTTTGCATAAGTAATTATCAACAAGTGACTGATTTTCATATAATTCCTTCTGAACATGTAATATTCATGTTTTGCATAAGTAATTATCAACATGTGACTGATTTTCATATAATTCCTTCTGAACATGGTGAATATTAATTGAAAGTATTGCTAATGTGAAGTTACAACGAGCAAATTAGTTAGCTCAACTCCCAAAAACCTCTCCTGACTTGGACTCAAACCCATAATTTGCCTTTATTACACCCAGCCACAAAAGGTCTTAAAAGTTTCTCTAGGTATGGTGAATAAATAAAAAATTACTTTTACAATCATTATATTATCTTGTTTACAAATTTGTCAAATTGTCAACTATTAAATGACCAATTCCAAGCAGGTGAGTTAGGACGGACCCACCCTTAGAGATGCTTTTGGACAATATAAGGGCTAAGATATTTACACAGTTGCCTGTGTAGGATATTCATGTTGAATGAATGAAAACTCTTACCTAACAAAGGCCAACAAATTAATTTCTACATAAGTAAAGCATTTGCAGAACACTCAAATATTCCCTTCACTGATTGGGAAGAAACCCAAAATCTAATGAGCATCTAAAAAATTTATAAAGCTGTAAAGATGTAAAAAATTGAAGACGGAAAAGTGTAAGGTGAATAAATACTGATAAGAAGTTAGTGGCCAGATCTGTCTGTGTCAACAGACTTATCAGTCGCCTATTTTTGGCTCCTTTCAAGAAAAGATACAAAGAAGCCAATCGATCCATTTGGTGGTATTTGTTATAAATAACTACGCTCAGGATCTAGCTCGTGCTTGTGCAGAATTCTTACCAGCTCACCTAATTTTACACTTTACACTTTATTACAAAAAATATACAGAGGATGATTGCGTGTTTCATATATACATGTACTATATTCACTTAATTATCTATGCAGGACATCAGCAATGCAATTAGAACCCTTTAATCGATATCTTAATTGTTCAAACAAGAACCATAACTAGCACAAATTTACTGTAAATTGGTGATTATTTAGTCCCAGTCAATTATTTCTATAACCCTATGTATGTAAAAGAGTCGGTGGTGATTATTTGAATACCCATGTACAAGTTCCATCGCTCCAAATATCATCCCTCGATAGTTACGTGACAGGTATATAAATTTCTTATCACAGTGCACCTGAGACTGTAAATTCCTCTGTCCAGGTTTAGGATGTATTTACATTATGACAAAGTTAAACCCGGACTCAGCAATAATGATTTACTCATAATAGTGGCTGAAATATTATCCCTGGCTTGAAGAGCATTTGGAATCACAGATTTCTTTAAAAAATCACCCCTCCAAGTAGTTACCATGACATTTATTCAGCAATTCATGCTAATTTATTGTACATAAATTGCACAAAAAATTAAACCAGATTATTTGTCTATAAATTGAGTCTATTGTAACAGATTGTGCACAATGTTTCTTTTTGAACGTTCTTATTTGGCATCACATCAGACTGACATAGCATACATATAGAAGAAGCATGATAACTCTGATAATCTGAAACTGAGATAGACTTAATACTCTCATGAACTGTTGGCTGATCAATTTTACTTGAAGAACCCGGAACTTGATTTGATAATATAAGTCTACTATAAGACAGGTTGATCAGGACAATCACTATTCAATTGCGATTGTAATTATCATTTCAATAGATTTGCACTGAACTACTTTGATACAGTACAGGACCACACACAAATCAACATCATATACCTTTCTATTAATTTCATCTTTCACAACACTAAAGAATTTATTTACGTTTGACAGTTTAGTCTGCTTCTGCAGACATTTTCAAAACACTACTGCGCATGTCAGATCATGGTTTGCCGCAGCCGTCCCCGCCTGCGGCAAGCACTGGGTTGTAGACTCTCGCAAGCTGGTGGGCCCCCTCATCTCTGTTCATGGTCTGACTTTGCATCCGGATGTGAACAGCTTCCTTTATAGCTCTAGTTCTACCATCACTCTCTCTGTCTAGAACTGTCACCCCCTTCCAATCAATCTTGTGATTCTCTTTATTGACGTGATCTGTGATGACACTTTTGTTGCATTCTGTAGTAGACTCTCTTTTGGCAGCTCTGGTGAAATTCAACTTTCCATGTTGTTCATTTTGTTCTCAAAAGAGAGTCTGCTACAGAATTCAACAAAAGTGCCATCACAGATCACGTCAATGAAGAGAATCACAAGATTGATTGGAAAGGGGTGACAGTTCTAGACAGAGAGAGTGATGGTAGAACTAGAGCTATAAAGGAAGCTGTTCACATCCGGATGCAAAGTCAGACCATGAACAGAGATGAGGGGGCCCACCAGCTTGCGAGAATCTACCACCCAGTGCTTGCTGCAGGCAAGGACGGCGGCCGTAAACCATGATCTGACATGTGCAGTAGTATTTTTGAATATGTCTGCAGAAGCAGACTAAACTGTAAAACGTAAATAAATTCTTTAGTGTTGTGAAAGATGAAATTAATAGATTTACTTAATTACCAACATGACATGAACTCATTCAAGGATCATATAGCTTTGTAATGATACATTGATATTTTATTTCCTCTTTTATTTGATACACTTTAGTATATTGAAGTAATTACTAAAATACTTTTTCTAAATAGTCAATGTATACAGTTGTTGAAGTTTGTTGCAAAAATGACAATCCGCACTAAAACTCATTCTCTAAATTTATGGTACAACATTAATAGTTGATGCTCAGGTGAACAGTAATCATTTTGATAACTTTGCTCAACACCCACTATTAACTTCTGCAAACTAAAGTGAAGCCACTGCTTTTGTATTCACGTTTGCCACTTACTCCAGAGTCCGCCTTACACAAGCTGTGAAATTTCATTTCTCATGTCTGATTCCCAAACGAAAGACGATGTTATACAACAAAACACACAGCCAGCTGTTTACGAGCCAAATATTTGATGGAGGAATGGAGGTCTAACAGAAAAACGCTCATTGCTTTGAGTGCAGAATGACAGCAGACAACTGAGTATCCGGGTGCATTGGATACACAATGCTTTACATACCTCCTAAACTAAGAGCTCTTACTACGACGGTCAGTGTAGGAAAGCACACTGTTGTACCCTAAGTTCCTCACCCAGGTCCCGGGACCCAGACAATCACCAGCTGTTTTTCTCTATGAAACTGTCATGGGCAGAGTATACTTCATTTGAGGTTATCACAAAGGAAAAATTGAATACTGGATTGATGTGATAAAATATTTGCCTTTGTTAACGTTTTTTGGTCCTTAGATTTCAACTGCTTGTCGAATACCTATCTTACTGATATATATGTCCCTAGAAACAATACTCAGCTGACAAAATAAGAATGTGTTTACTCAACACAAGTCCATGCACTTACTGGAATTCTAACTCTATCTTTATGGCATCAGACAAGAACCTTCTCTATATGGCTCATGTTCTCCTGTTGATGATTGACAGCTCATTCACAATGTGGCATTGAGCAGTATCCGGGTGTGGGTGACTCCAGGGGTCGCCACAGTGCTGCAGACTTGTAGGCCCCAACTCAACTCAGGGGACTGTCACTAAGACAAATAGGTGTAGTCTGGTGGAAAGAAATACTTCCCATCAACGCCTACAGTTTGCGGTCCATAAACGTTTAACTTATGTCTACTTTTTACAAATATTCTTATATACTTCAATAATGTCAATCCTCCTGATTGTTTCCAACCAAGACAAAATCAACAAGTATTACCTTAGAAACACTAATATCCTGTATCTATTTGTTAAAGTGATATATTTAGCCTC
The DNA here is from genome assembly GCA_019095985.1 of Streblospio benedicti. NCBI lineage: Eukaryota > Metazoa > Annelida > Polychaeta > Spionida > Spionidae > Streblospio > Streblospio benedicti. The sequence continues at coordinate 51,492,508 of CM032662.1, forward strand.
CCCATGGATGTACCTTTACATTTAGGCTAATTAAATTTGATAAAAAATATATCTAGTTGACGAAAACATGTGAATGCTGATTTCCGATATCTGATATTTTGGAATTCTCTATGGAGATTTCAGCTTTACTCAGCATCCCTTCCAAAAATCCTCTTCAACTCTGATTAATCAAACTGCAAGTTAAAAATATCAGCAATTCAATATCAAACATTTACTACATATTGGGCGTGTTTGGTGATAGTTAATGTGGTATCGGGATGGTTGGAGGACCCATACGTATGAAGTTGACATTTCAACAGTGTGGATTTTGACATGATCCATATTTTAGGGTACATTGCTTGATTAAATCACTTATAGATTCTGCACGCATGTTTTTATTGTTTTACAATCTCATTTCTCCTGGGATTGTTCATTCATAATTTTAATACCATTATGAATATCACTGGCAGATCCAGGGCTTTGGAAAAAAGGGGGTGGGGGGTGGGTGGGAGGATTTGATTTGATTTGATGAATACATGACAGAAAATAGTATGTGATGAACATATTCGTCTTGCTGGCCCACTAGGCTGACCAGAGAAAAGTGCATCAAAATTATGAATTTTGATCAATAAAGATATGTTTTTCAAACCTGCTCAATTTTGCCCAGGAATTAGTATGCCATTTTCCACATTTTGGATCAATAATACTGACCTGACTTGCATCATTGTAATGTATATTATCACTGATTATGAGCTTCAAATATTAGAGATTGATTCAAAGAAATGATTCAGGACACTTTACGAAATCATTATAGGCTATTTATATGTATTTCGTTAACCTACACAAATGTGTTGTGTCCTAAATCTATAATCGAGTTGATTATTATGATATTTACATTGTTTGATCTGATTAAAAAAATATTTAAATGTTTCAGGTGAAGCCAGGAAAAAAGGATTAGTTGACAACTAGCAGTTTTACTCTGTACACACACTACCTAATCTCTTTTATATAGGAGTGTACTACCCCACAGACAAAATAAACTAATAAACTTGCATTTCTATCAATAATATCAAAATCACTTTTGACAATTTTCTTAGGTAGAAATTTTATATACAAAATAATATGTTTATTGATGAACACCAGCCAGTATAATCAAGTTTAGAGTATCTTGTTGTATTATATACAGATATATCATTAGAACTGTTTAAATGACTTAATTTCTTACAATTAAGGTGTTCATAAGTCAACAGATCTATAAAGCCTTAGGTTATCGTTATTGACTATCATGCCATTGGCCTCAATTTGTTGTCTACAAGCAGCATAAAAACAGCCATAAGTGGTATGTTTGGCATGTAGTACGAAGTAGTTTTCATTTCAACCACCAGATGACATCAAAGTGCAGTTGAACATGATAATGGCACTGTACAGCTCATTAACATAAATTTTCATTCCATTTTCCTTTGCCATTGCTTTATGAATCATAGACATTAAAGGATGTTATGAGCATTTTATAATATGTAAAATTATGTTTAAAATCATGTAATTTTCATAAACAACATGGTATCATGGGAAAATAAAATAGTGGAAACATGATATGAATTGGTCAGCAGACGACATGAACCAGATTTGCTTCTACCACAAGGTGGAGCCAGTGAATGAATAATGTAAATCTCAGTCAATCTGCGTCAAACAATTTTTAGGTAAAAACTTGTTTCTGAGAATTCTGGGCCAATAACACTGAACATGTTTTTTCGTTTATTTGCAATTAGAAAGAATAGCCTAGTCACATGAACTAGTAATTTCTATGTGTTTGTGGATAAATATTATCTATACCAATTTGATCATGGCTCAATGCTCATACTCCTTGATTTCATTTTGTTATATGCCCTATGAAAACTCATTCATGAAAAGAAGAAGAATGTAACAGATAAACCACAGGAATCTTAATATATATTTTTTTCTAATCCTAGTTCACATTTGATAATAATTTCTATCAGTATCAATTTATTTTACAACTATTTCATATGAATAAATAGCTTCTGCTAACCTCCCTGTCAGAGTGAGCACAGCGGAACGTGGATAATATTGTGTGCCTGATTAAAAAAACACAGTCCAAGCTCACCGCCTCTTAAAAAAAAAATCGAGAGATAATGTTCATTCTACTCCTGCTTTACCCGTATTCAAAGTGATATTCTCCCTTTTAGATAACAAAAGTGTGTTCTGTTAGTCCCTGTTTAAATTTGCACGCCGACCATACAACACTCACAGATATTGACTGCTGCAGTGGTTCATTACGGAGGCAGGACTCAATCCGCACCATTCTTGGCACAGACCTGTGTAACTTACTATTTGGTGTGCCACAACAGTGATCTATAAAGCGGAGGTTGAGCGGCGTTCATTTGGCCTCTCTTACGGAAGCAGATGGACTCCATACATTTCATTTGGTGTCAAAAGCTGTTTCAAATTTGGAAAGATGACCAAGTGCAATTCCAAAAATGGATGGCTAAAACTTTCTTTTTTAAATCAACAATCCCCTGAAGTTCTTCTTTATGGTTCATAGACAGTGAAAATCCACTTATAATATGTAAGTGGAGTTTTAAAATCATGTAATTTTCAAAAAATATTGGTTTCATGGGAAAATAAAATAATTCATGATAGAATTGGTCTGCAAGACGACATGAACCAGATTTGCTTCTATTGGCGTTGGAGCCAGTGAATTAATGTAAATGCAGTTTTTCAGTCAAATGCTTTCGTTAATTTTTTCCAATTTTTCATCTTTTTAACGGACTGTCATTTTTTCGACTATTTGCAATTAAAATAGCCTAGTCACATGAACTAGTAATTTCTGATGGTTCTCATATAAATCCATACCTCATACCAATTTGTCATGGCTCAATGCTCAAACTCCTTGATTTCATTTTGTTATATGTTTATGAACATTTCATTAGAATGTGTCAGATAAACAAATGAATCTTAATATCTTTTTTTTAATCCTAGTTCAAATTTGTAAATACTTGGACATACAAATTTCATTTAAAAAATGGGCTGCATCATCCCTATTCAAGCTATCTTTGGAATTTGTTTAAAAATACTTCTCAACTTCAGAAATCTGTGTACCCTTGCTGTCTTTAAACTGTCCACTCCTGTCTTTTGGATTACTATGGGTCAGTTTACACCCCTGTTCTCCTTTACATTATCTTTATAAGTATACATGTAGCATCCCAAAAGTGAATTTTTCTCCTACGAACTCAAAACTTCTTGAAAATTTAATCAATAATCCCCCGGTCCAGTTCAATATGGCCATCCACTTCCAAAAAAGTGGCTGTGCAAATCACCATGAGTCATAAGACTAGCTGGCCCGCGTTTTTTTAGGAAGATATTTTTTACTTTAAGGGGTTAATTTCCCAATTTTTCATCTTTCTTTTTTTCGACTAAAAACACATTAAAAATCAAAAGAGCGTGTTCTTGACAGGGGGTAAGTGTCTAAATACAACTGTTTATGAACATTTTATGCTGTGTCATAACAAATGTCTATATCTTTCTTTTCTGTAAATACTTGGACATACAAATGTCTTTTTTAAAATTTGCATCATCACAAAACTATCTTTGGAAAGGCCCAAAATAAAGTCAAAAAATATGTTTCCGTGTACCCCTTGCTGTCTTTCAACTGTCCACTCCTGTCTTTTTGGATTACTATGGTGGGGTTTAACCCTGATTCCCATTTTACATTTCTTTTCATAAAGTTTGCATGTATAAAAAGTTTTTTTTGTCAACTTAAAACTTCTTAAGGGCTCAGCGGTTAAGTTCAGGGAAGGTCCAACAAACTGTACTGTCACCATGTCATAAGACTATTTTTTTTTGAAAAAATTCCCATGTTACATTTCTTTTTAAGCATTCAGTTTAAAATTTTAATTCTTGTTATGAAGATTTTTGCATAAATAAGATGTAGATATCTATCATATTCATCCTGCCCCTCCTCCCTCACCTGCTCCAACCAACATCACCTGGCTGTAAAAAAAAGGCTAAAAAATACAGACTGCGCTATTGAAATATTATATACAAAGAAACAATTGCACATGTAAATCATGTTCTCTACCCTAGCATCTAGATATCTAATATAAGCACAGGACTTTCAATGTAACATGCAGCCTACAGGTGCATCCTGGCTGAGTTTGTTCAAAGTCTCTTCCATGTTCTGAGGTTAACCAAGATCAGTACTTAAATCTGACAAGTCCAGGGTATTGAAAGTAAAAAAGTTGAAATGGAAGTATATTGCAGGTAATAAAAATATCTGCACTACATTGCGTATGGATTTCTAGAAAAATGAGAACAAATAAATCAGTGGTAATGTTATTGCCAGACCAAATATTTAAGATCACACATATTTTCATAGTTGACATTTAGTAATGGATTAACTAATGTATGCAATATATGCATTATCTTTATATCAATGTTAGCCAACGAACTGCGTACCAAATTTATGTACATTAAATAGCTTTCAATGCATTCTCTTGTTTGCCTACACCCCTGCCAGTATTTAGGGGAAAAAAAGACTGAAATCGATGAACCAATCAAAGGTATGCATCATGTCAGCTGACTTGTGTGAACCAATCACAATTGTTTGATGTATAGCACCCAATTTTTCCATGGCACTGGCAACCCTTGTCCACTCATTACAGCTTTGCTGTGTACGCTTTCACAATTTGAATCGGGACCAGAAGAAAAATCATTTAATTTATTACTGTAAAACATTTAATCAAAGGATTCAATAACGGCACATTCTTTCTTTGTTTTGGACTAAACTCGCAATTGTCTAACTACCGGTACATTACCGTTTAAGGTGAAGAAAAGTATAAGGAAATTGAATTTACCATTTCACTATTGGCAAAAAAGGATCATGGATGGAAGGACTTGGGTCATTATAGTGTGCATCAATCTGGGATTTGTCTCTCATATCAGAGCATCATGTGAACTTGCCGGTTTACCAAATGATACAATCTCCATCAGTTTGCAGAATTGCAATTTAGAGGATGGAAACATTACTAAAGAAATTCTGGAACGTTTTCATCAAGTTGAGGTTTTAGACTTGAGAGAGAATAATCTCAAAGTTTTTCCTGAAATAAGCCAAATTGCTCCAACATTAAAGGGATTATCTTTAGCAAACACACATATCACCACTCTGTCCAGTTGTGATCTTTTACCACTACAACAGGTTGAGGATCTAGGATTTGAATTGGTTCCTATCAAATCATTTCCACACATCCCGGGTGGATTGCCAAAGCTTAAAAATTTATACTTGGGTCAAACACACATCGAGTACCTTCCGCCTATTGCAATTGATGACATAGAAATGACTTCTCTACAAATAAAAATTGGAGGCTCAAGGATAGATCTCTGCAAGTGCAAAAACTCGTGGCTGAAGATACTGGAAGACATAGGTGCTCTCACCTTCCATGATAAAACATGCAGTGGCAGCTTGTGGTCCAACTGGACTCTCTCAGACTTCCTCTCCCATTGTGAGCCTAAAGCGGCGATGTCTATGTCCAGAATCAGCCTGAATATGGCAGACAACATGAGCCTCTCTAACTACCAGCCATTCTTTCACTCGTTCTACACAAACACTCTGTCCCTGGCTTGTGCTGGTCATTGTTTCCAGACTCGCGGCTGTACAGTGTACTTCTGGAGCCCGATCCGAGAAGACTGTGTGGTCATCGCAGCTTCGTATTATCCTGTCCATGTGACTGGATGGGAAAGTCCAATCTGGAGTTACTATGCAATGGACTAAGATTCGTCACCAACACTCAATTTGTTGAAGATCATTAAAAACAGCTGATTTGGATGTAGGCTTGACTAACAAAGCATAAGACAAAAAGTGAGGGCTAGAAAAAAAACATTATTTAAGTATATTAGTGACAAAGAATCACCACTGTTTTGCAAACTAACATTGCCAGGTAATTTTCTATAAGTTAATATTGTGTTCTTGGACAACCTAAATTGAAAAAATAACTTGTACATCATCATATTAACACAAAGCATTTAATAGGTTTCATGACTTTATAACCTTTTCCATTGCAAAAAGGCAATGTAAAAAGGCAAATGAATTGATGATTCTGCTATAATATAGTCGTTTCGTAAATGTAGTTGATAAAAATACATTCCTGAAGGGAAATCATTTTTCTACTAATAACTATTCTACATTTAATTTTGTATTTTATAATCTATGATATATGTATCTAATGTATGTATGTATATTTGTTTCTGATCAGATTTTAATATCTAATCTAAATTTCCATATTAAAAAGTTCTACTTCTTTGTTAGTGTACACATTTTGGGATGAGCTCAATGGAGGAAAATTTTACTTGGACACGTTCCTAAATACATATTCAAGATTATCGTTCTGCCAGTTACAATAGCTAAAATTTGATGTTAAAGATATTAATGGGCTATTTTCATGTAAAAACATTACGATAAGTGTACATTAAAGAACAAAGGACTCACCACCTGTTTTCTCTCCATCATTCACTCTCCTCATCTAATATTAATAGTTTCACTTATTATTTAGAAATTAGCACAAAAATATATGCTCTGACAGAAAATTGCAAATTCGTCCCATCTTATGTGTGAGAATTACAATTCACATTAGATGTTGGTTAAAAATAAAAACTATGGTGGTCGAGGGACTGTCTCGCCATCAATCCATTGTGCCTTGGATTTTTTATGGGGAGTGTTGCTGACATGGAATGAAAAAAAAAATCGTGATTCTTGCTATAAAAAAAAAGAAGAAAACAATGTCTTGCCATTTCTTTGAAAAACAAACACACACAAAAAACTGTTTTATCCTGTACATTACACGTATGCTTAATTTCCAAGATCTTTTTTTTTACATTCATGGCTTTAGCATGAAACTTATTGTTGTCTGAATAAATATTGATAAATCTTACAAATATTCGTTGTATTTCTAGAAGTAATTCTTACCACCTTTATGGGTGCGTTTTAAGTTACAATGTAGGTGGTCACATTAAACACTTAGAATTATTACCCTTACTGTTAATTTATTTATATTGGAATCAAAATATTGCTATACCTAAGTGAGATAGCAAGATAGGGAGACAGTGAGAGTGTGAGATGGCGAGACTCTTGGGAAGGAAAAATGGATTAAGAAAAAGAAAATAAAAAACGCAAAAAAAAACCTTAGGTCTCGCCACCTCTTGGTGAAACTCACTATCTCGATGTCTCTAGGAGAAAGGAGAGATGGCGAGACAGTCCCGCTCTGCCACTATAAAAACTGTACAATATTTAAAAATAATCAATAAAATCTTATACATCTTTTAAAATAACTGCCTCTGCTCTTTATGACTTGTTATACACATTGAAAATACTTTTTTAAAACTATTTGAAGCAATATTTTGAAGTTTCTTATCCAATTCGATAATACAATACTCAGATGACCAGAGTGAGTTGCAGAGAGTGCTGTAACTTGTAATAAATATAAGAGTAGATTCAAGCAACCCCACCCCATTCTACCCTTTAACAATCTACATCAAAATTCCTATATGAAATGAAGCCGGTTAATCACTGATAAGAACTAAATGACTCTTGAAACTGTACGATACATTTTTAAGGATAAAAAAAAAGATACGTACATGTTTATACATGTAGTATAACTTACAACTCTTAATATAAAATTTAGCTTACCATAGAGTCGCAAACAAATCGCCATTCCCACTGTCTGGGACTAATAGTCATTTTTAATCCAAGCTGCCGTGAATGAGATCATGAACCTAGTGATTGTATGTAGACTATTCATAGTTCCGAGCCACGCCCCTTTTTACGTCAGCCAGCCAATCAGCGAGCTGCCTAGCTCATACAAACATACGCCCACGTGCTATCATGGTCTCACAAGCTTTATCTCCTCCCGTACTAAACAGTGAGAAATTGTCATATTTTGACACCAGATTCTTGAATGAAAATGTGCTAAACGTCTTAATTTTTCAGTTGGTATGCACTACCTTTCCTCTTTTCTACATTGTATCCAATGTATACCTATCAATTATATCGATATTATATCGAAGAGTTATGACGTTATGGTAAAAACATTACCGCACACTGTCACTGACATTTTGACAATTTTACGTCTGAGACAATAACGTTTCTGGTGCTTCCATAAATACTGTTTTTTTTTCACATAAATTGTCCACGTGTACTCAAAATCGTAGCGTGGTTCTTATATTTTCAACATCTAGTTATAGGAATATGGATTTATACGTCTAGATTATCTTCTAAACATGTAGCTGGTGCCGCCCTCGATTCAAAAAGACCGGTTCTAGGCACACTTTAGAAAGACGAATTTCTAAAAGTTGTCTTACTCGTAAAATAATGTGACTGCAATGACTCATCATAAAGGGTACAGAGGATACCAAAATGAACATAAAACAGCTTACTTGGGTGAAAGACTCCATAAAAACGTCTTCAAATATATGTGTCATATGCGTACAGCATTGTAAGCTGTCAAATTTCTTCATCGCCAACACACACGCATAAACCACTGTGATTTTCAAACAATGTGCGTGATTTGAGAAATATCCTTTCTTCCATGACTTCATAATCGGTTTAAAATTGATCCGACGTGTACATTCTTGATGGGTATGTTATTGTAACGATGATAATCCATTCGTTTCACAATATCTCTTTGGCGTTTTAAAGGTGACGCCATTTCAATGGGGATATTAGCCTTTATCACACTGTGATTTGTCAACACTGACCATAGCACGATGCGATTAAGAGTATCGGCTTGAATAACCCGTTATCATGGGACTTCATTTTCTAGTGGATACAAAAATATGGAAAACTAAATGTCCCATCAAATCTTTATTATCAATGATTTCTGAGAATACTTCTAGCATGTTGTAGAACAGAGGTTACCAAATTCATCCCAAGTTAAAAATAAGAATATTAGCACAATTTTAATACAACATTCTTGGGTAGAATGTCGTCAATTTCTCTCTATTTACTACGGGCGATGGGAATGTTTGTGAGACCTTCGTGCACGTGGTAACAAATCGATAGAAAGGGGCAGGGCATCGGAATCATGAATATGAGTTACTTTGAGTATCTCACTACCTCACTCTAATAATGATTTTAAAATACATTTGCTAGGTATTAGTTATTCAATGTTTTAACTTTTGGTAAACATAAGTAATGTATAATTGCATTTATGATTCACAAGATAAAAGACTTCATCAAATGAACAAGAACATTAATAAAATTTAACTTATCCTCTATAACTACCCCTGCTTTACTCTTTGAAGCAGTATTTCAGTTTATTACCCCACTCTCTATTGGAGGCTAATTTTGTTATGTAATTTTTTTTATGATATGTAATATCACTTCATTCTTTCATTTCTGAAATTATTTCTAAAAAGAAAAGCCCCCCCCCCCAAAAAAAAAAAAGCTGTGATGTACTATGCAGTCAATTTGAAAAAGCATGATTCATATAAACAGAAAATATATAAAGAATAATTTTCATTATATTAAAACGTTTTTTTTACATATCAACTAGTAAAATAATATATAAATCAAAATCATACAAAATATTATTCACACAAATAATTTTCTAAAAATGGTCAACCTTTCGTGGAGAGTGCTCAGCCACAGCCTGCACAGGGCCAATAGTGGCAATACAATTTGAAGAATGGGGGAAAAAGACAACAGGCCATTCTTTGAATCTTCATAACGCAAACTCACAATGTCCTAGCGCCGGTTGCGTTGTGATCCCTTAACTTGAAGCGAGACTAAGTACACTGTGGTATATTAGAACATCCATTTTGTTTTATGACGAGAAAACAGAACAGCTTATGCCATAGACTTAATTACCAGTCATAAGGTTGAAAAAGAATCAAGACGTAACCTGTCACAGTAAAAAAAAAAAAAAAAAAAAAAAAATGATCTACAAAATGTCTACTGTACATTTCTACGCCTGAATATTTACCTTTGATCTTGCTCATAACTATTATTTACACGCCGCCTGGAGTGATCAACATGATTAGATACATATTCTTCATACAATTGTATGCCAAGAGTGGATTGACACATTTGAATAATTGTAATATTTTTATACAAAAATGATAAATGCAGCATGACTGAAAAATGCGGACATGTGATTGGTCGCTCTCTGCAGCACAGAGCTAGTTTCAAGCCGCACTATAACTTGGACACACACTTCCGGGTGAGAAAAGTAAACCAAAATAAACACAGTATTTGCTCTATTTATACTAAATGGCGTCAGCTGATATGCCAAGACATATTCTAATAACAGGAGTGCCAGGTGTAGGGAAGACTACTATCGTTCAGAAAGTGTGTCAAGCTCTCACAAAGGAAGGGATCGCCATCCAAGGCTTCTACACTGAAGAGCTTAGAGACAGAGGCAAAAGGACAGGATTTGATGTTGTCACATTGGATGGACAGAGAGGCGCCTTAGCGCGTGTTCACGATGATAGTGTTTCCAGAGGGAGGGTCTGCAAAGTAGGCCAGTATGCAGTCCAATTACAGTCATTTGAGAGTGTTGCCCTGCCAGCAGTGAAGGTTCCTGTGAATGGGCAGTTACCTATATTTGTGATTGATGAGATTGGAAAGATGGAGCTGTTTAGTGATACTTTCATAAGATCTGTGCAGAAACTATTTGACCTCAGCAAGAGTACAGTAATATGTACGATTCCTGTGCCAAAGGGACGACCACTGTCGTTCATTGAAAATATAAGATCGAGGAGAGATGCAGTTTTGTTCACAGTCACTCGAGAAAATCGGGATACCATTTTGAAGGATATTTTAGACTCTGTTAATAAATGTGTATCCCCTTAAGCTTTATATAAAACCAGTCATGTATACACATGTTCATGTTCACATAATAAGAATAATTAAAAAAAAACGATTGAAAAAGTGGGATGTTTACGAGAGACAGTATCATTGCATATTTTTTAAAAATAACATTTTCCTTAACACCTAGACATAATGATAAGAATTATGTATGTTTGAGGGATTTTTTAAAAATAACCTTTTTCTTAACAATTAGAAATGATGATGAAAATTATGTATGTTTGAGTGATGCTTCACTGTTCAGATTGATCTTGTCAGTCTCATGTTCAAATACTTTCAGTGGTCATATCTTGCATATCAATAACCTTGCATGTACCTGTACGTTTTGATGAGTCTTACTGCCCATTAAAAAGATCACGAATAATGTAGTTTGGTTGTGTGTCACATAAGAATTATATTTTCAATGACCACACAGACATATATGAACGTGTATATCTAGAGATCTACTGTTTATCATCGTCGGTTTTCACGGCTTGATCACTCACACTGCCTTAAATTCCTTGTTCATACCAACTATATACTGCATATATAGTCGTGAGATATGACGATGACTGTTTATGTGTGCAAAAGTTTTATCATAGCTGATACGAAGTTCTCGTTAGTCAAATAACTAGCCATGTATCATATTGAGTTCGTTCTTTATAAATATGCTAAATTCCAAAATAACACCATATAATCACTAAATATATCTAAAAATCTAAAAATTATTTATTGAACTGTTTTCGACTGTTGTCCTCATCAGAATACAATAAAAACATAAGTACTTAAAAGAGACCTAACAGTTAACACATCTTTGAAAGGGGATTTTATACTTTGCGGTACATGTATGTGACAGAATAATAATAGAGATTAACAATACTAAGAACAATACATTTACATAATAATGAAAGAAGAAAAGTAAAAATAAGAATACACAGGTGAAACAACCAGATCTCATAATAATAGTGATAAAATATTTATAGTAATTCATTAGAGAATGTTACTCTTCTGATGGCGGGCTGATAATGATCAAGTTTGCTGTTCATGGTTATATCTGCATCTAAATTGTGTATAATCACACCTTCAGCAATTTGCCTTTCTAAGGGTCTTTGATACGATTTTAGAACTTTCATTCTAAATATATCATTTCCTCTGGTTTCATTTGGGTGATATTCATTTATATGTTTTCTGAAAGCATTGTTAACATTGTTTTGTCTTATGGCTGCTTTGTGTTGTTTACCTCTAACAAAAAGAGATCTGCTCGTTTCAACTATGTATTTGCTGACTAATCCTTGGTTCCTGCATACCTCACACTGTCCCATGTATACAACCCCTTCTCTATTGCAATCACCCTTTCCTCCATTCTGGTGCAAAAAGCATTCCTGTCTACCACATGTCTCATGCTCTTGAAGTTGTGGCAACATAGTTTGTCGAATAACTAGCATTTCACAATGCAAACAACAGTTTCTCGTCACTGTTCTCGGTATCCGTGAAAGGAAACAGCTGCTCGATTTCGCTACCGAGTTTCCACACAAACAATCAAAATCGACCTCATGTATTTTTCACCCGTGTGAGAGAAAATATATGACCCCCCCACGGGTCTATATTTCAAGTGTGGGGTAAATCAAACATCTATTGACATGCATGTATCTGCACGATTTCATGAAAAATGATGCTATATTATGAAAATGAATTTCATTTTGTTTTGGTGGCGGCGGAGGCATATTCCTATGATATTTACGTACATGTAAACACGTACAGCACATGCCACTTGCTGACTCTAAATGACACTAGCTAAGATAGACAGTGAAGGTGTGAGTGTTCCGTTGGGGTGGTTCACATGGGTTTGGGGGTGCACAATGAATTACAACACCCCAAAATCTCACACAGTGATATTGCGGTAGAACAAGTTAAAACAGCTAGTCACAATAATAGAAGACGATCTAGGATTATGAGAGGGAAGGAGGCATGATTGCATTATCATCTATGTCACCTATTGCATGTTGGCTTATGATTGAAAATAGTGTAGACATTGTAACGCTACACATGGGCAATGTTGAAAAAAATTTCCCTTGAACCGACCATGCAACCAATAATTCTAGGTAATCAAGGTGATTTATAAAGGTAAGCCAATGCAAAAAGTTCAAATACATACACTTTTTAAAATATAACAAAAAAAGGAGTTGTGACACACTAGTCCGATCTAACTGTTTAGTCATCTTTTCTTTACATTAAGAAAATATCATGTAAACATTTACATTCGTTTTAAACACACCAATGACAAAAAAAATACTACACCCCCATATTTCATATAAAGGATGGTAGCTTCAGACGCATGCATAGGGCGGGATAGATGCTAGGTCTTCACGGCCCCTTCATGAACGCAATTTGATTGTGCATGTGGTCTTGCTACTCCCCCCCCCCTATCATGGTGGACATCGTAAGAAAAGACGAATGACGAGAAAGAGTAATTCATAGAAGGTTAACACTCTGAGGCCCGTGACCCAAAGATCAAACTACATTTATGTACGATGTGAGATGACCAAGTCGCACTCGGAGGTCGCAGCTTAGTTTGGTAGTAAAACGACCCATTTACGTATCAGCCTAATGACAAAACAGTTGCCCAGTTTTACAAGCCGTCAGAGACGGCCCAAGTCGCATTTTACCATGCCAAATCCTTTCTTTCATTTCTGAAATAAGATATGTTTAAACCAAGCCGCCAAGAGCACCAGATGCTCCAGATAGCCCTCTAAACGACCCACAAACGCACGTAGACAGTCCTGATTGCGCACAAGATTAACAAATCTATCTATTCACCTGTATGTTGGCCGACGGTAACAATACTTATGGTTTTGATTGATCAGTCGACCATACAGTCTTCTGAAGCCTACAGACGAGATCAGCTATATTAGAAAATGCAGTAGGATGCTCCAAATGAGCTCCTAAAGCTCCACACAGCCCTCCACTCGATCTGGGAAAGCAAACAGAAGGTCCAAACTAGCAGATCAAGAGTTCTTGAATAATATATAGGCTTCAGTGATAACCTTCTAGGGTGTAACCGGCTATAAATGCACCATTTCCTCCATGAACTACTGAATCAGCCAGATATCTCCATATTTGAAGCCAGATTAACCACAATCACCCCTGAATGACCGGAACGGGAACATCTGGAGCTACCAACCTCAATGTGAAATTAGAGTGGCAAACAGTTTGGATGTGTCGACCATGCAGCCTCCCAAAACTGCCTGATGAGACCAGCTTTAAGCAGAAAGATCTTAAGTTGTTCCAGATGGGCTTCAGTTGCTCGACATAGCTCCCTAGTCGACCCCGAAAAGCAAGCTGATGGTCCAGATTAATAGATCAATAATTCATAATGGGAGCCCATAGCCGGCAGAAATGATAACAGAATGTTTGCTAGAACCAGCCAGGAGTGCTCCATTCTTTCAAGGAACTTCCAAATCAGCCACCAGAAGTCTTTAAATTTCAAGCCAAATCACCTACGATCCATCCCGAATGACCAAAACGGAGACATCCAACAGCTACCATCCTTCGTGTGAAATTAGGGTGGGGGCGGGGTGGGTACAGTTACAGGACCAAACAACGCCAAACTATATAAATTGAAGTACAAAATGTCAGACGACAAAAGATTGTTCAGTACGTATAGAACCAAACAACGCCAAACTGTATGCATTGAAGTACACAATGTCAGTAGGTGATAGAAGTACAGATTGTTAGTACGTTTACATCAATGAACACGTTCACTCGACGTCATCTACTTTGACTTCTTATTTCGGGCGTTTGCCTTGTGTCTATTCGCCCGCCTCCATTTGTTCAGTCTGGTGGGGCGGTTGTTGAGGTTGTTGGCGCCGAGCGTGACGTGTTCCCTGAGCGTGGCGGCGTCCATGATGCAGACGACTGCCGCCACAGCCGCCACGCAGCCCGTGCCCAGCACCGCGCCCATGCAGATGGCGGCCGCGCGGTCGTCTGCAGCCGTCCAGCCTGTGGCGGGAAGGAGGCGAGGGTTACGCGTTGCCACAGCTATTTTGCGGGGGTATGAGGGATTGAACAGAGGGCAGGATGTACAATGTAGATGTGGCATATGGGTGATACCCACTTGAATAAAAATGTATTTTCAAATCACCAGACAAATGTAATGTCTATTATATAGAGTTTAGGACACACCATTGAAATAGTTTGAGCGTACCAATTAGCGGTGCGTAAATCTTCTCATTTTCAGTAAGTTGGTCAGCAGGTACAAATATTTTCGGTTTCGCCCCCTCTAATTCTGTGTCTGTAACAAAATCACACAATTGAATTTATTTTGAGCACTGGAAGGTTTGATACTTCGAAATGAAGAGAATTGTGTCAGCAATGCTCTCATCTTGTTAGCCAAATGAGAAGAGGCCAAACTCTACGAGGAGTTTTTTTTATCGCATCTGTCTTTGACACTTGAATGTTGGCTGGACTAATATTGAGAAGTGCCATTTGCTGTCAATTTTTTGACTGTCAAATAACAGGACTAAAGTATAGAGTTCCGTGATGCCACTAGAGAATATGTCAAATGTCTATGCAGTACAAATAAAATCAAACAACGCAATGGCTCCTCCTCAGGGCTCCTCCCTCGGGGGGGGCGGGTCTTGGTCAGAAAATTGGTACGTACGTCCCCGGACAGGTTGAAATCGGCACCCACCAATATACCTATTTTTGAGAAAATGTGACCCACCAATACACCAATACCCGAGAAAAAGGTGATACACCAATATATCAAACTCAGATTTTGGCACATGTAGATATCAAGAATGAATATAATGAATATAAATATTTTTGTATCCTGATAAATATACTAAACTTGTAAAAAGACACCTTGAAATATACCAAATGATGTGAAAAAAGACACCCAGAATATACCAAAATGTGAAAAAAGACACCCAGAAAAATACAAAAAATGTTGAAAAAAGACACCTAGTTTCGAGGCACGTCTGTACTAATGGCGATAGTGTGAGACCCCCCCTGCTACGTACCATTCATGGCAACGCAGGCAAGATCGTTGTCCGACCACTGACCATTGCGAAGACATGTATTGATCATTGTGATGTTTCCATCCTCTTGCTTGAAGCCGGGCAAGCACGTGTATCTGCAACAGCAGTATGTCACGGGCTTTACGTATGGTTGACATGAATACTGTAGGTATATTAATTTTGAAGTGACTATATTTTGAAAACACAACTGCATTTTCTCAATTGACAGTCATAGCTGTAAAATGAAAAGGAAAAGAAGACCATTCCCACGATATTCCTCAAGGCGAGAAAAGCTATTTCTTTTACCCTTTTCGCCTATGCTACAGATATATATGTAGATGCATGTGTTTTATAGTATTTTCATACTAAATGCTCTACTGCTATATTGGGGTGATCATAATTTTAAATACGTCATGTGCACCCACGTTTTGCATTGACAGAACGCCTAGACCCCAGAATCAGGATAGATTTCCAAGGTGTCCATAGGATCTTTCACCATCTGACGTGTTCAATATGTAGCCGTATGGTGTTACCTGATGGATTCTCCACACGGGGTCATGTAATGTGTTGTATTAGGCAGCAACGGTGGGTATCCACAACTACTGCAATGATAGCGGGTACGGTTGGTTTTGGGCTGGATAGAATGAGCTGGAACAGAAGGCACATTTCTGCACAGTACATTCTTTTCTAGAACTTAGCTATATGATTTATTGGACGGGTAATAGTTAAATTGGTTACATATATACATTAACGATGGAATACATAAGTTAATTTTGAGGTAAAAATATGCAAATAAGCTGCTCTGATTGGCTGCAGGCACTAGTAACTTTGTAGCTTTGGACTGTGGCATTGATAAATGGCACAGGCAAGTAGTGTCTTGAATTTAAACGAAGCAGAATGCAGCCATGCAGAGTGAATGGAATATATACTAGGCGCTGGTGCTAATATGGCATTTCATAACAAACCTTGCTGACATTTGTCTCCTATAAAGCCACGAGGGCAGAAGCAAGCGCCATTCACGCAGATTCCTCCATTTTCACATGCCGGTTCACACGAGTTTTCAGGATCAAGACCACTAGTCGGACATGGAGGACACACAAGGGACGAGCTGGATTCTGTGTTATGTGAGTCAGCAGTGTTTGTCAGGAATGGCGGGGTGCTTACGCGTGGAGAACCAGTGACAACTTGGCTTAGCATTCTAGTTTTTGATGGCATCGTTTGCTTGAATATAGTTTCAGTAGATGTCATTAGTGGCGCACTAGTCGTTTCAGTAGCAGACATTGGTTGCTCGCTAGAAATTTCAGTAGAAAAAATTGTTTGATCACCAATAGTTTTAGTAGAAGACATTGGTTGCTCGCTAGAAATTTCAGTAGATGTCATCGGTTGTACGCTAGAAGTTTCAGTAGATGTCAATGGTTGCTCGCTAGAAGTTTCAGTAGAAGAAATTGGTTGCTCGCCAATAGTTTCAGTAGAAGACATTGGTTGCTTGCTAGAAGTTTCAGTTGGTGGCTCGGCAGTTGTTTCAGTAGACGCCATTTGTTGCTGCATGTGAGTTTCAGTAGACGACATTGCATTCTCAACAGTAGCTCCAGCTTCAGTCATGGATTGATCTAATGTAAGAAATGTTGAATCTTAAATAGAAGATAATCTACCAATACATTATTTATATGGAGACTTTGTAACCGATGAATTTTTGAAATCATTGTTAATTGCATGTTTTTAAAGCGGCCCTACTTGTTGGTTTTCAAGTAGTTGGATAAGAACAAGTTGTGTTCCATTCTATTGATTGTGGATGAAATAAAAATTGATGTAATTCAGTTTAAAATATAATTTAAACATTGTTGCTCATCATATTCTTTCAATGATGTTTGTCTCCTGTAACCTGTTTACACTCACATTATCCAACAACATTGACATCCACTTACCAAAACGCACTCTGCAAACTACGGAGCTAGAGTCTGTTTTCGACCAAATCCACTTTGCGGAGTCTCTGGCAAGATCGTCATCTATGGTCGTTAAGTTCCGCATATCTGCTACAATCTATATGAGGGTTTTGGGGAATTATTCCAATATGTTCAATCAAACATCTAAATACATATAATAATTCCTCACAACGCATTAACTAATTATTATTAACGTAAGAGGAAACAATCATTATGGCCTCAAATTTCATGTAGAAGTGGTTACGCACCGGATCGTCTAACAGTGAGAAACACACACACGCGCGCACGCACGCACGCACGCACGCACGCACGCACGCACACACACACACACACACACCATTTGTATTTAAGTTTCAAATGAGTTGAGTAGGGTGTCAGGACAAAGAACTTACTATAGCTGGTTCCCAGCCGGAGTCATCATAGCCTGCCTGTATCCACTCTGTACTGTTGCCCAGAAAGGCCAAGTCTTTGCACCTCCAAAGTTCACTTGTGGAGATATCCAATGAACTCCACAGCTTCAAACCATGCAGATTCCCCTATGCGTACATTATATACACTACACATTTTCATCTAGTTATTTCTATGTTCATATTCTGGTATAAATACATCTAGAACATGCATTTCTAGCATAAAAATAGTTATATTATTCTTTCTCTCTTTTTTAGAGCAAGCAAACTACTACCACGGTTCGGCCATTTTTCGTCATCAAGCACAATATTATGCAGTCCAAAAATACCCTCAATACCCTATATATTGAATGATTCTTATTCAAGTAATTTTATA
The DNA here is from genome assembly GCA_019095985.1 of Streblospio benedicti. NCBI lineage: Eukaryota > Metazoa > Annelida > Polychaeta > Spionida > Spionidae > Streblospio > Streblospio benedicti. The sequence continues at coordinate 51,511,083 of CM032662.1, forward strand.
TCATATTAATAACATTAATGTGAAATTAGAACCACTGACCGAATGAGTAGAATTCACTGCTATTACCAAAGGCATGGCCGGCAAGAAGTATGAATCGCTTGTCATGCAATCAGGAACATCAAATGTTTCAATGGTCTGGAGTGTAACACTCGAAGTGTCAATGTTAAACGCACTCATATCATCTGGTTCCCAAGCATGCTGAATATTAAGTGGATCACCAGTATCACCAATTTCTTCATTTGTTTCCATTGGCTGGCCAGCATATTGTAGACCTGATAGACCAGAGTCACCTGCATTTGTGTCAACAGGAAGGCTACTGTATACAGTAGCCAAGGTTGTTTCTTCAGCCACGTCACCTCCGTTTATATTCAAACTGTGTCCACCTACATGAACCCCATCGACGTAAAGTGTGTATGCATTGACAGCACACACGTACAACTGGGCAGACTCTGCAAGTACAAGTTGGTTTTGTTTGGTTATATTAACATGTGTTAAGGAGACAAAAACGGACTATATGTGTTCCCTACCATCTCTATGTTTGAGTTTACACTTGCAAATACCTGATGTTTGGTATGTATAGTGATCACAATAACCCAGAATTATAACTATAATGAAAAAGGTTATCATGATATAGGCCTACTCACCGCTAGTTGTAACGAGAAATCCGTGTGCGCAAAAGAATAAAACACACACAAACATGCACAAAAGCTCCATGTTTCTTAAAGAATGTCACTGTTGTTGCGTTAGTGTCAATGTGAAAGCAATTTCACATAGTGGTTGTGTCCACAAATAAGCAGATGATCATAATTATATGGGTCATACATTATTCACAAATAAAATCATTTGGCATTACTATCATCACCCAAGTTAAATTACCTGGATTGTAATCTTCATGCCTGTGCGGGGAAGAAAAAAAGGCCATCCTAATAATATAACATGGGCAGTAGTGTGTCATTTCCAAGTCACTGATCGTGTTGGCAGGAAGACACATGGGCTACAATTTATTAACCAAACGCCGCGACTCCCAAACCAGGATCCATACTGTAAATGTAAATGTAGATGTGGTGGTTTATAGTCATAGTTCTAGTGCTCTCACGACTTTATATGTTACACCAGGTCATTGCCATCCTTGTCACACTATATATTTCTCAACTCCCCGGGGAACAACCAGCATATCTCAACCGTAGCGCAGCCATGCTAACCACTCACGTCTGCATTCATTCGTCTGGCCTGTACATATCTAATGTGTAGGTACCACGGAGCAACGTGCTATCTGCTAGGGCTAAGTTTGCTCAGCACCCACCACCAGAACCGACTGGGAATCAAACCGACGACTTTCTGGTCACGCGTCCGACTCCCTATCATTTCGGCCAGGGAAGCACACTGGAAGTGTGTTGTCTAAATTTAGTCCTAGATGCCCTGTAACATTGTGTGTGCTCCTCTGTAGTTTATTTGTAACTTAGCAAAAGGGGATGATTGGACGTGATACAGGCTATGCATCATTGTAATATAACTTCACGCACGTTAGAAATCGTAGAAGAAAGTGTCTTCCAATAACACTAGCATATCCTGAACATTAAAACACTGACTTCAGGGTGTTCATACGCGTGAACAAAAAAAACAACATTTCAGCTTATGTTACTCACACCTGAAGTGCGATGGATAGAGAGCCATATGCATATTGTTCACATTAAAAATGACATGTTTATAATTTAATTACTAGATGTATATTTAATCACACTCTATTGACACGCTGACACGTTTAATTTCCAAATTATTAGCTTTTAGGATCAAGATAATATGCTACATAAATGTTTCAGAGAAAATTGACTGGGTATTATTAATTGACGAGAGCGGTTATGACGGTGTTAGTTTCAACATATGTACGATGTCATGAATGGTTATTGTCAGAACTGAGTAGAATGCAGTGTAGTGGCGCATCCAGGTTTTTGGTGCAAAAGGTGGTGATGGTGGTCGAACGGGGAGATTTCATATGATTGCGATAAAGGTATGTCTATTTATTCCCAGGCATGTCCTATATGATGATGCAATTTTATACACAGTAGAAAACTTTCTAAAGATGATAACATTAGCTTATCACATCTCATAAACAAAGAATGTGCGCATCGACTGCATGCAACAAGGGCCAATAGAGCAATAGAAGACGAGCACGGGTGGGTGGGTGGGATGGGGTGGGGGTGGGTGGGGGTGGGGGTGGGGGTGGGGGGTTAGAAAGGGTCAAGATTTCCCACATCCTAATTTTTTGGTCTTAATTCCCACATCCCTAGAACGTTTGGCATTTTTTAACACATTTCACAAATTTTAAGGCTTTTTCTCCACATCCCACTTCCTTTTAAACCCGCCCCACCAGTTTTGTGATCGGGTTGATATGTAAACACGTAGCACTCATTGTACCCGTAAACTCATCTTATTTGTCAAGAGTCATAAATATAGATATCCTTATCCGTATAGATTATGGTGAAAGCTACATGTCCGATTTTCTTACCTGGGAAATGAATATTTTTTCTACTGCCAATCTAATCATCTGTATAATGAGAGTTGTCATATGGCACCAGACATCAACTTTTAAACAGTAACTCTATTTTCGTTTTCGCCTTACAATAAAAAAACCCTGTCAAGCAGGAAAAGACCAGTATATGGTGTTTCATTATTGCACGATGTTTAGAAAAATATACAATTTGCACGTGCAGACAAAAATAAATCAGACACAAAGGATAGACGTTGCAGTGACCCAAGACATTAGCACAAATTTCCCCCGGAATGAATATATATGAATGGCCCAGAGGCACATCACCCAGGCCTTAAACAGTAAGCTTTACAGGAAACTAGAGTGAGCAAAATAACAAACTATAGCTAGAAATAAAAGAAATATAATAATGACGACGCACATGTACTGTACACCCATTGCAACAAACACCACACAACTTGCAAATTCAACTTTTGTCATTATCAATACATTTACCTCACTAGTCTAGGTGAACACACGACACTTGGCCATATTTTGTCATCTCTGTATAAACAGCGAACCACTGGCCATGCGTAGGCCTAATAATCATACATAATAAACAGCCTCGTGCATTTCATTGATGATGCAAATACCTAGTATCATGCATTATGGACAGAGTAGACAATCACCGTGATGACAAGGCTCTTCTGGTCTGTAGCCTGGATTTAATGGACATTGGCCTTGTACCCGAATGGAATGATAATGTACAGTGGTTACAAAACATATATGTCTTGTCGCTACAATAATATAATTGTATATATTTATATACATTAGTGATCCATTTTCACTAGTGAGTATGGCATTATTTTTAGATTATGTAGGTGCCTCTTGGAAGTCGCATCCCCACGAGCAAGTGCCCTTTGCATGTGACCGTGAATGTCATTCTGACGTAATTTGAAGTGTCATGACACGAGAAACGGTGTATGGAAAGAGAAGCTTCATATCTAATAGTTTCCTATTTCCTGTATAGAAATCACAGAAGTCATAGAATCATGCAGACTCTCTAGGCCGTTGCTCAATATAGAGTGAAGAGTGTTTGCGTGTATAGGTTCATTATAATTAATCATTACCATGAGAAAGTAAGCAAGAATTTCCAGGTTTTCCACAACAAAAGTAAAATAATAATTCAATAAAACATGCAAAGCAAAAACCAGCCAGACAAATAGTAAGACAAGAATGATAAAGTTAAAGTTGCAAGATTAGTTTTGCATATTAGTTTCGTGCTTGTAAATGTTTCTGCGGTCCTTGAATTATCAAAAGGGTAAAGACAATAGTGTCATTGTCAGACATATAATGGATAGTCTGGAGTACATGTAGTATTTTCAAAGTGAAGCGCTTTTATTCGCAATGAAAAAACACAAAAAACACACACAGTCTGCACTATAAATGTGTGTCAGTTCGTGTAGCCTTGTAGCTAATAAAACAGACGACAGCACAAACCAATTTGATTAATTAGCTTATTTGCTGATGTCATCACGACACATATGAGTGTGGGATAGTGGTCATTTTGTTAAAACATCTGAAAAAGAGTCCTATACATGTATATGTCAGTTTACATGACCTTTTATACTTGTGCAATGTGTACACACGTAGGTGGTTCTTGGGTTCGAGCCACAAACTTGACTGTTGGTAAACGTTGAGCAAACTAATTTTTAACTGATTGCATATTGTTCCGTGGTACGAGAGGTGGTTGGAAAATTTGTATAGAGAGAAATGTATCTGCCCAGTGCAATAATGTAAGACACTAGGACTCAAACAGGGTCTAAATATCATCATCCTCGAAGGACTATCCCACGTACTTCTTCCCATGCAAGATCAGAGACTGGAATTCGCTGCTGCCTTCAGTCACGGTGATCACACCAACATTAGAGGCCTTCAAGTTGCTGGTGGCAGAATTCTAAGCACCCAGCCTGTACCTACTACAATTTGCTTTGTTTTAATACCACTCTTTTGTACATACTACAGTTTGATTTTACCACCCGCGAGCGCATTGCACCTTCTTGCATAATCTTCAATAATGAAGGCGTAAGTCATATGGAAACGGAAGAAGATGCGCGTGATTTCTAGCATTATTGAAAAACAGAACATGACAGGAAAGTCCATAAATGAAAAGGCTTTAGAAGGATCTCTTTGATCAGGTCTTGAAGTAAGTTTAACGTGGAAAATTACAATAAAGACGAAATTTTCCTTTTTTATGTTGGTCATTTTATAATTCAAAATATAGGCCCACTGTAAAGAATAATTTAATTAATTATAAGATTTCCCCAACGTTTCAGCACACAAGTGCCCTCCTCATGGAAATGCAATTTCCCCGTAATTCATCAAGAAATAGCCATAGGTTGTAACTTGGTCATACAAAATTTCAGCAACATGCTTTTTACTAGCTTCCCAGGGACTTCATTGTCCAGCTTCTAACAACCAAAACAGCTTTAATGAAGCTTCCTATCCATGTTAGTATCGCCAATGGGAAAACATGTTGACAAAAATGACACAGAGAACGAGACAATAGCAACAAGAAAGGGCATTTGTTTACCTATGATGGCGTCTTTTACAATTCGAGTTCCAACTTTCACGATGTGATTATGCCCTAAACATATAGGCAATATTCTAATGTAAACGTAACTTGTACACTTTAGCACAAAATATTGAGACACCCTTTTTTCACACAAGGGTATACATTACTATGGAAAGAAAGCAGACCAAAAAGTGTACACCTAGACCCTACATTCGTTAAAACGTACATTAACGTATGCGTAGAATTATGTGCATTAGTGGCTATCAGTACCAAGGCTGTAGTTGGATGATGAAAAGAGCAAGCTCTGCCGTGGAAAGGTTAATGAGCAAATCAGAGGACGTCAACGAACTGGGTGATGGAGGGCACCACTCTGTGGGCTGATTAAAGGGGGTCATTAAGTCTGTAGAAATGCGGGGAGTAACGATCTTGTAGGGGAACGCTGTCATTCAGATACTAGGGTTAAATATCTGATCTGCAGCAGACCGTATTGTTTGTTTGTTTGTTTGAATGTGTACACTTTAGTTGTACTGTCTTTCAGAGTGGGAAATATTTTAGCGCAAAGACACTGTTGCCGTTGAACAAAACTTGTACTAAACAAAAGCACACAAGAACAAAGCAAAAAACAAATACCCCACCGCGCAAATCTGTTGCATGTGTATTAGTATGTGCAATTTACCTACATGTATAAACGAGATCAGGTTGAATGTGCAACACCTGATGCTGTAGAGACCCGCGAGTGGGATGTTTTGTACTATATTGTTTTACATACTTGCCGCAGCCCAGTAGCTAGAATGCACATTTTGTTTTACAAAACAATAAAAAATGGTCTTCATGTCTTACTGAAAATGAAGATCATAAAGAAAAGACCAAAAAAAGTTGTCCCGTAAAGGGCGTAAAGAGGGATTCTTCAAAGCCAGAGTTAGAGCTAAGGGAAGTGACTTCAGAGAAGCTTGCAATTGCGATTTGGCACGAGGGACAATTGTTACAACGGAAGCGCCCCACCGGTGGATATATTGGCTTACAAAAATGTGTGTCAACGAAAAAAGAAAGCAAGGATGAATAGTTTTATAAAAACACGTGACACGTGTAACTTTTAATATTGCTGTATTGCTGAACTACCTAGATGGCTGACAAACGATGATTGTATATGTAACAGGGGCTATCATTATTTTACAAACTTACGTTAATACGTTCTTGCAATACCCACCATTTTGCTATTTATTTCGGGTTACTATAGAATTAGGGACGGTTGACATTGAAATGACAATATATCCGTTAGAAAGATTTGCGTATTCACTTTATGTGTACCACATCCGGACAAGAACGGGGCCCACGAACATTGTTCCTTGACAAATCTCTGTCCTCAATCTAAGTTTAGCCTGCCTGTATCTGACTATGGAGCTCAACTATGGAGCTTAATATGAATACAAATCCCCAAAGAAGTAAGGTTTAATCCATCCCAATCCCAGAAGATGCCACACACGTGTGACTGGCTGTGTCACTGTGCCATAATGAGGTGCTCGCGCACCGCAAACATGGTAATCAAGACTAATCCTGATATAATGACAAGATACGGCTATCTCAGGTTACAGGTCTTGCTATACACAATCTATGTTCATTACACATACGTAGATCTTATGCTTGATGTTGCTCCAATGCTCCAAGTCTGATGTACATTTATGCTCAACATAAATGTACACAACAGTTGTGTACACCAGTGGGGGTGTCGGGGGGGGGGGGGGGTGGGGATGGGGGATGGCACGGGGGTGTTGTTAGGGATCTTTCACAAATGACGTCACCCAGCAGGGAGTGGGGAGGGTAGCGAAAGATAACGAAAGTTGACAAGGGGGGGTGTCTAGCACTTGGGTGATGTCACCTTTTGAAGGTTTTAGTTATTTAACAGTATTTGAACTTGCTTTGTATGACTATGACTATGACTATGATGTCACCTTTTGAAAAAAAAGGTTTAGTTATTTAACAGTATTTGAACTTGCTTTGTGACATGTTAAGGGGTTGTGATATATCTACTACATGTAGTTGAAAAACATTGCCATGTGACATTTGTAAAATTATGTCTAAATTATGGACATATATATTCAAATGTTATTATATAAGACAGGGTCAACAAAATGGACAGTGGTGGGGGTGAGGGGGAAAGATGACGTCACTTACCAGGAGAGGGGGGGGGGGGGGGGGTGCTACAAAGATGATCCCAGAGGGGGTAAAATGGCCAAAAATGAGGTGACATCATTTGTGAACGATCCCTTTTCCCCCCAATTTGCCTGGGTGCGGAGTCGCCTCTCCGCATCCATTTTCAGTAAAAAAAAATCGGCTAAGTCCGAAAAAAACACCAGGGAAAATATCCCTAATTTAACCCTTCCCTTGTGAGTCCGCACCCGCGGCGTCCTTCGGCATTTTGTGGCACCTTGCGGTGTCGACATGGTGCCGTTTTGCACTCCGCGTCCAGCTCCGCGTGCAGGTCAAGCTCCGCGAGACACCACTTCTTCCGAGAAGTTATTTTATTCTTAAAATATGGGAGGAAGGGGACCAGACGTGGTGTTTCACGGTCAGTCCTCCGTCAAGTCATTTTTCACTCCCGCGGCGTGAGATTTGATGAGGCCCCACATTTTTACACATATGCCTCTGAAGCCGCGAGAGAACGCGCCCACTCCTGCCCAGGATAATTGGGGGGTTAGGTGAGCGACAAGCGACGTCGACGAGTTTGCAACTGTGACAGATGAATGAACTATATTCAACCACACTATTTCAAAACAGTAATTAACTGCTACAATTATATTCTTCTCTCTCTTCTAATCTTCAAATATCACGTAGACAATAACTGTTAAGTCATCCATTCATCTATATCTTCTGCAGGCGCTACTGGGAAGTAAGCTACTATGACTATTGTTTCGAGACTCCACACCTTTTCAAATGTCAGCAGACGAAAAGTAACAAAACGATCGCGTTTTTTTATATAATAAAAACGAAAAAACTATGGTCAAATGTCATTGTATTTAATGCTTGGTTTCGTTTGAATTTTCTTAATCTACAAAATGGAATGTCTTATTCCCTAAGTAAGCCCTTTCAGGCCACACGCGAGTAACACATATTCCATTCTAAAACAGTGCAATGAATAGAATGTTGATTTCCAACCTAGAGTCCCCAATGCAGCTCTATAGACGTCAAAGGTCAGCCTGAGTACCGCATTACATGCAGTGTGATAGTTAAAGTGCTTCATCAATAACATCATATTCGAATTAATGAACCAACTCTATAATACCACACACTTTATATTAGCCTCTATGCACATCATAGACAGATGCAGAAGGGGGTCGCATACATCATTTTCCACCCAAAACATTTGTTTTTCAGAGTTTTTGGGCACGTATGCGACCTTTTTATGCATGAAATCCGCGAAATGTTACGGTTGCACACTCCCACCCTTTCCCGAAAACATGGATCAGCTAGTGCACTTGCCCCAAGTGGGTAACTGACAAAGAATTCTCCAGTGCTTAACAACTCAAGAGAACAGCAAGCCGCGACGATAATGATTGTGCTCGCACTATATGATTAATATGGCTCTGTAAATCACCCCCCTATGGTTATTTCTGTCGGAGGTAGGTATACGCAGAGATTTAGCACTGTCGGTGTTTGCGCAAACGTAACGAAGACAGTTAAGTTGCTGTGCACTTGTGTGTAGTAGAAGCAGCCATGAGTAAAGTCATGGGTGTAGTCATTGTTTTTATTGTCTTCACACCTAGGCGGACCCAAGGGCAAACTCAGTCCAACCATTTCATTTTCACACCGTTTTTTGGCATTTCCGCAAGATTTTTTATTGCGTGCGCCATTTTCTGGAAACCGCCCGTGAGAGGCATTTTCTGTCGAGATATTTAGCAGAACCTCATAAAGGTATGTATTGTCCGAAAAGAGAAAAAAACTGAACACCCTTATCAAATAGCTTTTGCAAGGGATTCAGAGTGATTGTTTATAGGTTATTGTTATCTTTTAACTTTAATTATAACGCAAATAATAGTGTGCCATTTTGGTAGACGAAAATATCCTCATCAGAAGTGTCTGATCGAGCTGGCTAAATTATCACGTGATGCCATAGTCACGTCATTGGCAGATCCAGGGGACGGGGCACGCCATATAATGTTTATTTCCATTTTTATGTGTCTGCAAGCTTTCGTGTGCACAATATACCCATGAAATCCACTGGTTGCGCGTCTCTCCCCGAATGGATTACGCAAGTGCACGTGATCATAATCACGTGTTTATGAGTGGCTCCACGCACGATCGGAGTAATCCCCGTGTAATAATTGGTGCAGCAATTTCAGCCTGTAAGTGGAACCTCCTGCTTTTCTATCTGGATGGCTTACTGACATGGAAGCAGACATGTCAAGTCTCATGTCTGGGTGTGTGTATTTTTTTTCTAAAAAACAAACAAACAACAACAACCTTTCCTACGGTCATTTGCATGGGCGTTACTAGCTTAAAATGTAATTGAGCACAATTTTCATCTGGGTCAATAATAAT
>CM032662.1:51520760-51550398 GCA_019095985.1 Streblospio benedicti
TGCTTCAAGATTACTTAGCGATTTATGCGTTTGTATGCCATTCAAAAAATTTAATATATCATCCTTTTTCACGTTCTTGGATATATATAATTTAGAATAGAATGAAGCGGGGGTGGGGTGGGGGTGGGGGGTAGGGTAACTGATTGCTTCAAATGGACTCAAACCCCTTAATTAAAATACCAATATTTTGGTTGAATGGACATTGTATGGCTATTTGGTGGTCGGTATGTAATGTCGTTACATAAATGCAATTGGAGGGCTCATTAGCTTCGTGAAATGTCATATTATTGTGTGATCACTGGTGATGGGCCATTGGCAATGGTAACGTTACCCCCAACATGAAACAAACGACGTCAATATCGTGAATATGAGAGTGTGACTGCTCGCTAACATTACATATTGTAGCAGTGTTTATTGTCCGTTGCTTTATGTAATATTAAAAGTAATAACGTTACAAACAGTAAACCTGAAAGAGTATGTAGGTTACTTCATTAATATTGATGTTCCACGCGATGAACTAAAAGAGATCTAATGGGAGAACAGGTAATATAAAGTCGGGCTAACAATCAAACTGTTATTAAACAGAAGGTTGACTAGTGGGCCTAGTTTCACAATGCGAGAACCGAAGGCAACTGCATCAATAGTGTTATGGAACAAAAGGAGCTTTCAGAAAATTAATAATAAAAGAATGAAAAGGTAATAAACAACTATTAACCTGTAGACATACCATGCAAAATATTCTCTCATTTCAATTTTGAATGAGAGCTTTTTCATAAAAGAGCATCAAATAGATGCGGCAGTTACTAAACACTAAGCAAATCACCATTTTATGTGTAAGTACAGACAGTACTCAGATAAAGATGAAGTTGACAATTTTGAGACCTTGTTCTTGGACTCTTTGAGATTATGTCGTACAAAATAGCATTTAAAAATAAGTATTGTAGAATATCAGTAGGAAGAAAACATTATTATCTACTGTATTCCATACAAATATTATATTAGACGTTTTTGCTTAAATTTATTGAAAATAAACGCTAAGATCATTAGAGTCTCTTACTGTATTTTATGAGTCACTTGGGTATATAGCTGAACTGCTCTGGCCGGAAAGAAATATTATGTTTTTTTGCTCAAATGGTTATATCAATACCCGAAAGAGCAGTTATTATCATTCATCATTTATCTATGATACTTGTTTGTTCTATTAGGCAAAATATAACCTTAAACTGTTAATATGAGTTTACATGTTGTAATTATGCTGCTTTTACTCAACATTGTAAAACATTTCAAATGAGACACAAAACACAAAAATTTACTGTCTCTTTAAGTGCTATGTTGTACACATGCCTGTAATTTCCAATCAGAATGGGCAATTACAAAGTACACAATGGGTGCCAGGGATTTTTGGTGATGGATTTTGGAGGAGCTTAACGTAAAGAACAAAAGCGACAAACCATTTTGTGCTACAATTACCTGTAATCCCTTGATATTTATCTTCTTACATTATAATATTTAAAAAAAAATCAAATCCACTTTCAAATGAAGATCGAATTCATTGATGCAATTGCCTATACACCAGTTTGCTAATAATATTAGTATAAGCATAATGTTAGGGTGCGATCGTAGTACTCGTTTTGGCCGCTAGGTGATTTAGTCTCGATCAACGAGACCGTGTGATGGCGAAGACGAGGTAACTGATTTAGTCTCTATCAATGTTTGTCTAAAAAATTCCCAGAATGTACTGTGAAACACGTGAAAAGTCACGTGATTTGGATTGTTTGTCTAAAAAATCCCCAGAGTTCATAGATAAGAAAAACCATGTAGGCCTATGGCGAGAACAAAGAAAATAGGCCACATACCCTCTTAGCGTGTATGCATGTATTTGCAATCGTAGCTTGGTATGTTCTATTGTCAAAATAGCGATGATGTATTGTTTGTGGATTGTGGCATGAGCGTTGATTCTTGGGAAACTAAAATTGCCATTATAACGATTACATAATACACGAATGCTCTTCATACAATTTAAATAAATTGGTAAAAAGAAACAAAATGATATTAAATGCAGCTACGTCATAGACTGTGATTGCAGTCTCGTATCCAACGCCAAATTGGTTGTGTCGCTACTTGAATAGCATCAGCAAGTTTCGCGACGACAGACGAGCTATGAAAAAAGCACATGTATGGACTGAATAACTCGCGAGGCTCATTAGATAACTTCCCAATACAAATACACCAAACATATATTTTGATTATACTGAAGTGTAGCACAAAGTGCCAACAGCTTGCAATTATTACATCTCAAGACCATTACTCTATGATATATCACGAAAAATATCCAGGGCAGGCTTTTGTTAACGCCTTTATTGGACATGCTCAGTATGTTGAAGTGCATTTATGTTTTAAACTCTTCATACATTTAGTATTCCTATCATATAACAATAAATTACTATATCGTGTCGATAGCAAGTTGGGTGGTCGTGGATTCCGTTGGGGGTGGGAGTGGGGTGGGGGTGAGGGGGGGTGGTAGGGGTGGGGGTTATGCATAATAATCATTTAACACTAACCCACTAAATCAGTGGAAACCAGACGCATGTAGCACATCAGTGGTCGCACCTACAATACACAGATAGTATAGAGATAAATGTGAACGTCCATGTAATGTTATCCACTATAAAACACATATTGAAAAACTGTGACTGTCTTGAATATTCATCTCTTCTTCCGCTGTATCCAATTTCAAATAAGTAATTTGATCTGATGATGATATAAATGGCTGACATTTCTTCACAATCATTGTTTTGATAAAGGTTATGCCCTAATAATATCTTTATAAGTCTGTGCTGATAAATGTAGACTACAAGTTTAGTGCAATACGTCAATCCATGGCATTCCCTGCAATAATATCCATACAGCTTGAAACAGGACCTCTAAATTATGTACTGCGGCTGCGTGACAGCCCTTGTTGTTGACGAAAAATGCCTCACACGCTCTTTCGTAGGTGTAACACAAAGTCTTCTTTTTTCCTTTGCTGATGATGACTTCTATAAATTCGCGGATAAAGACGAGACACAATTTCCTGACAATTTTATGTAGTTGCGTGTATAAAAATACCACACAGGCCAGTGTATCACAAGTATTAAATTAAAAAAAGTAAATTCTTTTAAATCAAAATGAGGGGGCGCCAACTCCACCATCCATCCGCACTTCCTTCCCACTACCCTTATTATCAAGACAGCGCACCACACTTTTACAAACCGCATTGACCTCATTTCTACCCAATAACTCATATATAAAAATGTACCCCAAGCAGGCCACCCAGAATCATACTGTGCGACATACAGTTGTTGTGTGTCTGCAGCTTATCAAATGCAACCAAATTCAACACACTGCTACTATATGCGAACAACAAAGTTGTCTGTTTTTGTCTGTTTTTGCAAGGCTCTTTGCATGAAAAGAGCGCATGAACTGAAACTATGCATTCTATATACATCGATGTACAATTCAGTTGGCATTGCTATTCTATATGATTAAACTTCCACCGTGATTATGGTAAACAATATTGTAGAGATGTGATAACAGGAGAAACACTCGTCATAATCTTGCGTAGCTTGATTAAATCGTGGAACTGATTTAATTTGCTGATGAGATCTACCAGTTTCAATTTCCTTATTTTGATGCTTCGCATGATGATAGAAGTTGTCACGAAAATGAAAATAAACCGTACACTGTATAAGTAAAATCAAGAAGTGTGTTTCAGCGTCATTATACACATGCTGATTAGAAGAAATGTTAATGTCATCCTGCCATCAGCGTCAACGCTAACAACAGGGAAATCCCAGGTGATTTCACTGAAACTTTGCGTCTTTTATTAAGCAATAAGCATACATTGATAGATTTCAATCACGTGATGGTGGTGTGACGTCATCGGCGAGGGCTGGTAGGATGTTGGAGTAGACGACTGGGTGGTCGGCGTCCCCAACGTTCTTGTTGAGGTCCGGCTTGAGCCGTTTGATGTAGATCGCCTCTCTAATTTTCCTCTCAAATGTGCTCTGGTCACGGTCCAGATCTTGATGTTATCTAGTGTTCTGTGATGGTTTTCGCTTTCATGTTGGTGGAGGTGTAGACAAAAACGTGTGAGGATGTGCTGCTGGGACGTCTGTGTTGGTCAAACTTGTTTTTTGATGTTTTTATGATCACCAACATAATTACTATTACATCCTCATTTACGTGATTTCCTTCATATCTTTCCACGATCGGAAATAATACATAGCTGGTGAATTTCTGTCTTACTCTGGGTCTGAAGACTTAATTTAGAATTCAAACTTTGTAGAATAATTTTAATTTGAGATTTATTGAAATATAACTTCAACATTTCAACATCAATGTTCTCTTTTTGTGTTTTCTATATACGGAATTAAAAGTTTTCAGTGAAAAGTTATTTTCCACATAGGTGATTGCCTTTTCGGTCAAGCCCCTGTCTGACAGTCATCAATGTTCAAACTCGATTTTCAACTTAAGAGATAAGAACAGAAATACCTGGGCTACAAAACTATTCTGGCTGATTCTTTTTTACGAAAAAAAAAAAAAAAGTACTAACCGGGAAGTGTTCAAAACTCCGCGAAAACAATACCGTACTAGCTCTGACCTCACATGTTTTTCTGGCGTCTGTGACGTGTCATGCATGGCGTCAGCAAAGGCAAACGACACCTGTATTACTCCTACATGGACCAACTTGGTTTCACCTTGCACTGTTCAGCATTGCAGCATAAAGTGAGGTAATGAATAAATTGTAAAAGGAAAGGAGTTTGCCAGAATAATGTTTTTACCCAGTTATTTCTGTTCTCATCTCTTAAGTTAAAAATCGAGTTTGAACATTGATGACCGTCAGACTATGTGGAAAAAGCAACAACGTTTCTATAGCAACGCTTAATTTAGCAAATACAAGACACAAACTAATATGAGAACGGATATTGAATATAAAGTGCTAAGAACAGCCATAGGCAAAGGTCACTGTCCAAAACCGACAAGCCAATCGACTGTTTAAAAGGAGATAAATGAAAGAAAATGTTGCTGATATGTTGAAATGTCAATTGCTGACCGTCAGACTATGTGGAAAAAACAACAACGTTTCTATAGCGAATTTAGCTGAACAAAACTAATATGAGAACGGATATTGAATATAACGTGCTAAGAACAGCCATAGGCAAAGGTCACTTAAAAGGAGATAAATGAAAAATGAAACGTTGCTGATACCATGCATGGCCCGTTACCAGCTGTCAGGGTTGTTGTGGGTCTGCTAGAGGGTTTATAAGTGAGTGCAACACGTAATCTTACAGACATCTTACAATGGTGATCTATGTATTGTTGATGATATCTGTTATAGAAATCTTTGATACAAAAAGCAGGCAGTGTCCTTTTTAAAAAGACATGCTAACCCATTAATGGAACCCCATAAAAGAGTATTTTATTTTGACGTTTTGCCTGTACCACTAATATAAATGGGCGCCATCACTTCCTATCGCCGGAAGTAGACGATTAACCTGCCATCTGTATATTATGCTATGGTTTTCTGTCTTTTTTTATTTCTATGATGATACACTGTTTCTGGGTGAGCATAAATTTACTTGAACACGTGGTATATTTAGCATTTGAATGAAATCTACTTTGCATTGGCAGGTCCAAGGTGGGACACAGGGGTGGTGTGGGGGTGGTGTGTGTGTGTGTGTGTGTGTGTGTGTGTGTGTGTGTGTGTGTGTGTGTGTGTGTGTGTGTGTGTGTGTGTGTGGGTGTGGGTGTGTGGGTGTGTGGGTGGGTGGGTGGGTGACCCCTTCCCCGCTCCGCCTCAATAACTTCATGTGCATTGTGCATTTTGTCTTTGGTATTTCCGCGAGCTTCTATGTGTATGAAACCAATGCAGTCCACTCGTTACACCTCCATGTACTTAGAAAATGATACTATGTAGGCTAGTACTAGGCTTCAATGCATGTGAATTCAAGTTCTTAACATCTCTCTCTTCGTATTTTTGTTTCAAAGTTGTTAGACACCAGGGACAATAATTGTGTGAAAACCCATAGAAAGTCAACCCATGGCAAGAACACGATATCAGTAACCACCTGACAACATAAGAAAAACAACACAACTTTTTAATCATAGTGAATATTTTTTATTAATACCAAAAATACAACATTATATCGATTAGGTACAAGGGGCCACATTCAGAGCGGCCTTGTACACGAAAATGTTGGATATAATTTAATATGTGTACATGTATATAACAACCAAAGAATTAGCATATATTATATAGTGACCCACTCACTAAATAAAATATCAAACTCTTGTAAACATTCCTTCGTATTAAAAAAAAAGACTTTCATCACATAAATCAGCCCATCACGTTCCAACTGAACATACACGCAAGTCGACCAATGAAAGTATTTACTTAACTTATAATGCAACATTCATCTGGCACCAGACAACCTTGTAGGCATTCCAAATCACTATGAGGAATCATTCACCTCACAATCAGGCCCACGTCACTAACAAAGCCACGTGGCTAGTACGGCCGACACGTGAGCTGGTAGATTCATTATTGTATACTTAATTGGCTTGTTGTACCTTGCTGGAGTGTTATTGAATTATATCTAATTGCTATCTTACATCTGATGACAAATAGAAAACTTGAAAACCTAGTACCGGTATTAAACTATGTCGAACACGTGAGCTGCTTGATTCATTATTGTACAGTTAATTGTCTTGTCGCACCTCGATGAAATGTCATTGAATTACATCTAATTGCTATATGACAAATAGAAAACTCGACAACTTGATAGGCAATAATAACTGTAATTTACCTAGTCATATATCACTTAGATGTTGTAATCCCTTGATATTCACCCCCTTTCATTTCAATGATCAACACCACTTTCAAAAGAAGATCAAACCCATCGTTGCAGTTGCTTTTGCTTAGATCTCTTGCAAAATCACCCTTCTCATAACATTCAACACTAATGGGAAGTTGATGGTCATTTTGAGATTAAGTTAGCAGTATGAAAATTTAGAAGATATACTTTCATGGGTCTTGAGTCTCGTTGACTAACAACTGTATATCCAGGTTAGTAGCATTGCCGTGAGATTTATTGTATACATTTGCGGTATTCGTTGTGATAAGCGTATAGTTCGATTGCAAAAATCAAATTTCAACCAGGAATAAGAACACATGAGATGTCTGATAGGCGCACCCCACATATTTTTTGTGGTTGACTCATTTTTGTTGTCGCTTGCTTTGAACGATAAATGTCAACATGCATGTAAATTTTCGTAAAAATATTGACAATTAACAAAGAGGAGTAGTTACAACAGTAGAAAGTGATCATCAATCAAAATTTGTGTAATGCACGAAGAATCAACGATAACCATTATATGTATCTGACATTATGTAAGGGTACAACATCTTTAATTAATTCCTATGTTCCATAATGAAGCCATTACATTCTTTCTCTCTCTTACCCACTATACTGACATAGCTGAAGACACATCTTCCATTTGACTATATCAAGTGGCCCAGACGGGACTCGAACTCACGACCCCAAGGTTGTGAGACCAGAATGATACCATCATCCGAAGCAGCGGGCTGAGAGAGAATATAATCATATCCACAAGCAAACTTGGGAAAACACATTAGAAAACTCCCATAGTGAAGCCATTACACATCATTGTATTTTGTAACAAAACAAAGCTTGAGATCTATACATGAAAACGATTTTTACCATTGAATGCTTTGTAACGAATTATGTGTAATTAATAATGAAACCAAGAATATACAAATTTTGATATATTACAAATTAGTCAACATCCTCGAATGAATGATTCTGGATGGTGAAGAATTCAATAAACCTACGTAATACAGTACATAAGGTATCAATTTGGTACAATTCCGCCTCAGCAATTAAATACCTCATATTATTAGCAGCATTCAAAGGTCAAGTCAATTACTATCAGGATGGAATATAAGTCTTACTACGTGCAGTAAGTTCTACATGAACATACACACATTTAACCAAAAACCATAATCATGATAATCACGAATAATATAAAACAGCGTTTTAAAAACAATGCAATTTTAAAACAATGTTTATAAACTTGATTTGAATTTCTCTAGGGTTCATACAATTTCCCTGAGATGCATAAGTTATACACATTTACTGTAAATTTCTTAAACATAGCGACTGAAATCTAAATATCTTTCAACTATGTTCATACTCCACCTCATTAGCCTATTCTAGTAGAGATAAAATATAATTTCATTATACTATGAAATGACGTCTTGTATGTCAACCAAGTACATCAAATGAGCACAAATATTTATATATAAACTACCAGTGCATGTTTATATCAATCAAACACAGCACCGGGGTTAATACAAAATATATGTCATGGTATAAAATAGTATAATATATAGTGGTCACAAAACACAGGCACTTGTTATACAATTATCACAACAGAATTCTGTCAATGACACCACAGGTGTAACATTCATTTAGTCCATTTACTATCAAACGTGCAATACATTGCACATTACCTAACACCAGCAATCAATGGTGTTTATTTTATCCGAGGACAACTTTTTTAGTATGTGCATTGATGACACAAAATCTTGTTCTGTATTAGTGCGGCAAATGTAGTGAATACATCTTCAAATTTAATCAATGCTCAAACCACTAGACAGCGGTGCAGTTATATATAGTTATATATGCTTCAGAATTAAAAAGAGATTCTTGCACACACTGCACAGGCATATTGGATTTTGACTACTAATGGACAGGAATGGAACATGCACAGTGAGCCCGTTTAGACAAGGAGCCCTCACATGCCTTGTGTCCAATTACCCCCCCACAAAAAAACAACAACAACAAACAAAAACAAACAAACAAACTAAATCATGTGAAGTGTAAAGAATCTTTCCCCCCAAAAATAGTTTTGCACACCCGGCATCATCAGTTATTGCAGATCTTGAGTCTCACATTTTAATTGTTCAAAACCGAAAGCTACAACATCGCATATGCCCGTGGTTTGAATAGTAGTAAGATGTTTAGATCACAATTTAGTCTGTTTCACAAATAGTAATTCGTACTCATAATGCATAATGGATAAAGCCAAATGGAAATAATTTCACCATCCTCACCATAAGGTGGTTTTGTATACAATATTGTATATTGACAAAAGCGCCATATGTATGAGAAGTACAGAATATGTAGCAATAATCTTCGTAAGTTGGATGAGAAATTTGGATATCTCATAACAACGAAAATAATCATTGAATGCAGACAACAATTCTTGCCAAAAAGAAATCGCGAATTAACACCACCATTCTAACATGCCTTCCTACATGTAGCAGCAACAATTTTCATCAGTTGGACGAGGGATTTGAATCTCTCATAACCGATGATATAACCAGTGAGAACAGCAACAATCTCCAGCCACATTGGCTTAAACCATAACACCCTGAATAAAATGCCTATCACATCTCACCATTAAATAAAACTTGTCACAGTATCAAACATCACCATGTGTACCATACAATCCATATGCAGTCTAGTCATAGTAAGCTGTATCTTAACCGAATTCGAAAACCACCAGACACACTTTTATTCAACTGTCACTACCATCACACCCATATCCCATCAGCATCACGAGGGCCACTGTCCCACAGGCTTCAAACAGTCCTGTTGTCGGGCATCACTGTCACGGTCCCTTGCATCATCAACCCTTTCACCAAGAGCATTTCTTCTTCATCCTCCTGAGCTGCCCTCTCCGCCGGTATCTTCACATCATGCACCGTGTGCGCCTTATATCAGCTCACTCGAGCGCAGTACATCCGGTCGTCATAGTGATGATAGCGGTTGTCATGCTGATAACGGTTGTCATGGTTGTTGATGACACCGTTGAGCGTCTCCTTGACGATGCCCCTGAGCGCTGCCGTGCCTCGTGGCGGTGCCGGTGGCGTCCTGTCGTGCCGGCCGTAACAGCCACAGCACCGGGCTGCAATTCGGCGCATGCGGTGGAGGAAACGTGTGTACAGGATGCGCAACCCGGTCCTAAGGACAGTACAGCACATATATAGTACAGCATACTTTAGAACACTAAATATACAATTGTCACGTATTCTTTGTATTTTTTATAAACATTCTCACTACTAAAATGTCTGCTATTACCTGTGACACACATGAAAGGCAAGCCCCCAAAACAAATATAAAGTTCACATAAATGCTGACTGATGTAAATGTTTATTGCATGGGCATAGTTTCATATTCATAGGTCAAATAGATGGTCATTTGAAGCCAAGTGTTCAATGGCATGGTATCGGTTACATGGTTGGTGTAGTCTAACTGCAGCATACTTAACACCTACAACGTCTAATAATACTCATTGTTAATTTTAGGAAACCGCAGACATGAAACACACAAGTATCTACTAGATTGTATTAGCTAGCTCTATGACTGTTATTTGGCTCCAGCTCACCTGAACTGGCGAGCGCACGTGAAGTAAATGAAGAAGTTGATGGAGAAGTTTAGGTGGTTGACGAGCTGGAAGATCTCGTGCCATGTTAGGTCCTTGCGGTACGCAGAGAACTCATCTGCAAGAGTAAGGGTGTTATAAGCATCACCCGTCATGTCTCATCCCTCACTTGCTACAATGCCAGTGCTATGGGACACAACATAGAGGACGCTTTGTATAATGCGTCATAGAGCTCTTTATGCTCATTGAGATCACTGTTTGACTGATGAGATAGGTCGTGCTTGGTTGATTCACCATGAAGAGAGGCCTGGCGGACTCAACATATGATCCACCACAGGAAGATCAGTATAGCCCACCGTGGAGAGACCTCTGGAAACAACCAACCATATAGATAGAACTCTGTGTGACTCGCCAATGAGAGAGTGCTCTATTACTCACTATTATATAGACAGAGTGCTCTATGACTCACCTGAGGCAGAGTGCTCTATGACTCACCAGAGGCAGAGTGCTCTATAACTCAACAGAGGCAGAGCACTCTATGACTCACCAGCTAGAGAGTGCTCTATAACTCACCAGAGGCAGAGCACTCTATGACTCACCAGATAGAGAGTGCTCTATGACTCACCAGAGACAGAGCACTCTATGACTCACCAGAGACAGAGTGCTCTATGACTCACCAGAGAAAGAGTGCTCTATGACTCACCAGAGAAAGAGTGCTCTATGACTCACCGGAGACGGAGCTCTGTATGAAGGCGTGTATGCGGAACACGTGGCCCGGCACATTGCCCAGCACGAACACGCTGGACACGATGATGAGCATGCGCGCCGTGCGGTACTGGTGGGAGCTGCGCCGGCCAGGCTGAAGACAGAGATTCAAGAGTTGTGTAGTTCTTCACTATGGTTGACATCATAATTGAACCATGGCATTATTTAATTTGGCTGATTTTTAACTACATGTATTGAATATGAACTGTTACACACGGTTGTGCAATTGATTGGAGATAAAGGTTAACAGCCACATGAGGTTTCTCTATGCATAGCACTTACTAAGCTGATAATAGAGCAATTAATGCCTCTTTAATCAAAAGAACTCATTGCTAGCTGCAACAGAGTATCTGATGTAATTTCATGCAATTTTGTGCGAATTCGTCCAAAAACCAAAATGTGTTTTTATATAGTAACTAAGAGGCAATGGTCATCGCTGTTTTGTACAATTATTTTTTGGCACAAGTAACGGTAATAACAAAAATGAAATCAAATTAAAATGCCATACTATGGCTAAACACACCTTCAAATAAAATGATAAATAATTGAAATGTAAGCCAAACGCAATTAGTTTCTTGCATATGAACATTTAAAAAAAGAGTTGTCATAATTCATAGAATACTATAGATAATGAAATAAAGAAAAATAAAAGAGATCACCACAAATGCATCATGTTTTACATAGAGAATTAGCATGAGGAATCATGTTCATTTTCGACGTACATGTAATTGTCTAGACTATCCTTCAAGCAAGCAATAGAGTCTAATAACCTCAACACGAAATTAACATACTCTTGACATTTGAATGAAGCTGTTACATATTCCAAATGTAAATTATTTAATAAATTCTTTGATTCTGGATAGTGCAGACAGGTCTTGTTATTTTAGTGTTTTTAAAATGTCACGAAGTGTAAATTATGATTACTTGCAAAGTTTGACTTCATAAATCTCAAATAGGCCTAAACGGATTCAAAACAAAACCATTAGAAACCTACATAAATGTAGATTAATTGTTGTGATATGAGACATTATGTTCCCCTTCCTTGTTGCCATTCATGTAACTAGTTTCTTTTCCTGTACGTTGCTCGAATTGACCTACAATTTCAACCTTTGAATTCTTTAAGGATTGTAATATGAAGGGTTCGCGACAATGGGTCTTAACAAATCTTATATTCCCACACTTTCTGTTGGACTTCCATTTATCTAAGGCCCCCATTTCACATGGCCGATCCTAGCTCCAGATCCTCCAAAACACGCCCGTTTGGTCATTTCGGGGTGGATTGTGCGTGATCTGGCCTCTAATGTGGAATGTTTGGCTAGTTCGGCAGGGAATGGGCCGTTTTTGACGGGTTCGGGATCGATTTTTCTTATTTCGGCTTGTGTGCTCCCAACCACACCGCCGCCATGCTTTTCGGGACTGTCTGGAGGGCTTTCTTTACTATTTGGACCATCCTTAGGTCTTTTTGCTGAACTGCGGCCTCGTCTGCTGCATTGGAAAGATGTATGGTGACAGATGAAACCATAATTGCCGCCACTACCGTTATAATCGGAAGCAATAGAAGCGTGGAACAGAAGCATTTTTTTCAACAGCACGATGCTCCAATATTAGTGTTGTATACCTGGAAAAAATGACTCACTTCTGCCAGTTTCGGGCGCAAAAAGTGTTTTCACTTCTCTGGAGAAGTGATTTTGACTTTTTTTTCGGCCTGTGGACTCCCGTTTTGGATTATTGAGTTGTTGATCTGTATCAACGTTTTGATTTTCTGCTTCGTCTGGAGAAGTAACTTGATGATCGTAAGGTTTCTCTACTACCAGTGGGTTTGCTGACAATTTTCATAAAGATGTTCCCGTTTTATGTTGTACTAGTTCCAAATGGTCACATTAGCTTGCCTTTTGGTCCAGTCCATCTGAAAGGTCACAGACCGTAATTACAGACGATCCCGTACGTTTTAGCTACAGAATATGCAATGAGGCAATATAAAAAGGCTGCATATGTTGGGGGGGGGGGGGGGGCTCATTGTTGTTTGTGTCTCAGAAGGATTATACTCAAACACGTATTCACGGTGATTAGGCAACGAATAATTGCAAAATTGGCAGCCGTTGCACTTAATCTTGTTGCAGTTCAGCAACAATGCCAGGAGGAGGAAATAAGAGAGAGAATATTACAAGAGACTGAAGAAGAGAAATATGATAAAGCTTCAGAAAGCGACCTTGAAGATGTTCAAGTTGCTACTGGCCAGCAGAGACGACCATATAATCAGAAGAGATTTTGGGTAGGGCCCTGGGTCAGTCATGCTGCTGCTGTTTCGAATAGAAACATGTGCTGAAAGACCGAAGCTGGTGGGATTTCACGGTTTAATAGCCACGAGGAGGGGCGGCGCCAATATTTTTTGCAGCCGATCAGTTACATCGCTTCGTCCTGCATCGTCTGCCTCGGCCATCTCCCGTCACCCACAACGTCTCTGACGGCGTGTGCGGCTCGGTGACTTCGGCATGCTTTTTCTTCAGACTGTTACGTAATAAATATTAATGCATCTCAGCCGATCCACCCCGAAATGACAAATCGGGCGTCTTTTGGAGGATCTGGAGCTAGGTTTGGCCATGTGAAATGGGGTTTTTAGTTTAGCCAACGGGAGGGTGTGTATGAAAAAAGATTATAGGAAAGGTGGCAAACGAACCCCACGTTCTATTTGGAGGGAGGGGGTGGGACGGTGGTGAACAGAGAAGGCGTACCTTTATAATGAACTTATGCCTATTATATTTACTGCAATTTAGTGGAGGTGGGATGAAACATGTTATAAACCGATTTTGGGAGAGAGTCTGAAAATCATGCTATAATGGTCTCATGTATCATAAAAAGCATAGCCCACCATTCTCCTCTTTGTGGACCACACAGTCACCTACCCTGCCAGTCTTTGTGGTCATTATCCTTGGACCCGATGCCACCATCGCGATCGGTTGCAGAGGACGGCTGGTATCTCCAGCAACCACGGCCACATGGGACGTGACCGGCTTGTCGGCCGTGTAGCTGTGGAACTTGACGTGCACGGGGCAGTGGGACGAGTAGTGGGACGCAGAACACTCGCCTGAGCACAGAATCACAAGATGATCTATACAGGACATCAATACCTAAGAAGTTAGAAGTCATACCCGTCTGCTTATAACGTTGGTTGTCCAAATACCAACAGTCAAATGCAAACTCTTCCTGTAATAATGCTGCTGTGAGAAATTACATACAAATTACTCTACACAAAAGAAGAAGAAAATAATTTCAATGTAATAAATCTTGAGTTATTACTGATTCATCGGCGACATATAATAAGTACTCTGCAGTACAAAGCAGCCAAGTACTCTGCAGTACAAAGCAGCCACCACATTTCACGTCTGTTTACCTTTCACTGAGCTCAGCGGGGTTTTCCTCTCCCCTCCCTCGCCTCCCGGGGCCGCTGCCGACGCCGCGCCACTGTGACCGCCGCCGCTCACCTCCCGGCCGCCACCGCGGTGGTGGTGATGGTGGAGCAGGACGCCGCTGCCGCCGACCCCCGAGCGATGGTGGACACGCACAAACGGCTGCCGTGCCGTCTGCATCCTGAGAGGAAACCATCGATATCTGAACCGCTCTATTTTGCATAAGAAGGCATGTTCCCGGATACCCTAAACCGTGACATATCAAATGGCAAAGTTATAAAATGGCAGAGGTATTTGAGACGACACCAAAATGATGATATATCAGATGAAAAGCTTTTTACCCTGATTTAATTGACCGGTGGCATTGTAAATATGAGATAGTTGTGTAGAGCTTTCGCTTCTGTCTACCTAATGTCGAATGGTCACTGTACTCTGATCCATGTGTTGATAACAGTCTTATACAAATATGAGTTGATCCACATGCATGCAATATTATGTACCTAAATTGAGTATATCAAACACAGCCCCTATAATGCTTACCTCATGATGCAGAGGACCATCCGGATGTTGAGCACGATGACGAGGCTGCAAGGGATGATCAAGGTTACCGCCGAGTCTGAAACAAAAGACGGACCCATGATCATTGAGTTTCACGCGTTGGATTACCCTATTTCACACACTTACCATATACCATTTGTGGACCATATGGGTGTACACAAATGACACAATTATTGCATGATTTCCAGACCATAAAATCAGATTGAACTCCTAGCCCCCCTTCCTCTAAAAGTATTGCTTATACAGGCCATACGTAATATTTCTCATAAGAGCAACGATATGTTCAAGGGAAACTCCAGTCAAAGCCTACGGCTCTCCCAACCCCAACCCCTGCGCCAAAAAGTGGGTTTTTACTACCCCAACCGCAACCACAACCTAAGTATCTCGCACATCCGGATACATGATACAATGTAAGTGCTCACTACTCCACTTCACAATTGGTCTTTTTCGGAATACAATGTACTCAAATAACTAGGGGTATAAAGGCCACACCAGGAGGCCACCGTTTAACAAAATGTTATCTATGATCCACACAATTGACCTCGAAGACTACTGGTAATGCAAATACTCCATTACTCCTTCCGTAAATTTGCTAAGTCCTTTACATGAACAGTTACAGTTTTGTTGAATACGTCTGAATAACGGCTGTATACTATGAATCAATGCAGCATAATTGATTTTATTTTTGCACAAAACACTCAATTCAAAACTCACAATTCAATTAAAAATATTAGGGACAGAATGTCTTCATAAATGAACCTTGTGAGGCCCGTGAGAACCTGGTTGAAAAATCCCAAAAAATGATTGGGGTCTTATCTCTTTCTGGTAATGTATACTTTTATAGGCACGTTAATTGAAAAGTCACTTAAATTGACTATTCCTCAGAAATGCTGTGCTATTACAAGTAATTAACAAAGTTAAATGCCAAGTAATTGCAAGGCTGCTTACGCAATGGTAATTAGCATAGGATAGCATACAGGGGAAGTACGAGGCCGTTTATAAAGGCATCAAAAGATTGTTCCGCAAAAAACAAAAAACAAACAAACAAAACAAAACAAACAAACAACAACACACACACACACACACACACACACACACACACAAATTAACAAAATATCACACACAAGCACATTGACGTCTGTTTATACATATTGCATAATAAGTACACCCATTCGTCCATTTGTAAGTCGCACGGCACCGCAGCATGATTACCAAATGTGGTTCGTAATCAGAGTTGTCCCCAAAACAGCCCCATCACATACACATTTGATCACAAAACAACATACGGAATAAAATGTCAGACTAGCATGCTTTAATGGGCCTTAAGGCCTTCAAGCCATTTTCTATGCCGCTGTGAGCTTCTTTGTCCACCATAAAGCATTTTGGAGTCATCATATAGGCTTTTACGATGCCTTATAAATGACAATAGCAGCGTTCTAGTATGGACTTTGTTGGCAGAATTGTTATCACTTATCACAGTTATTTTCATTATTCAGTTAAAAGTATAGTGACGAATTTCTAAGATATTGAATCATTTATGCAATAAGTGTACGAGTACCTTGAAATTACTGTAAGGTTAATGGATCTTAATGGTCTGTTTTAGCGTGGGGATAACAACAGCTAAGCACGAATGGTGTCCTAGCTCGCTCGAGTGAGCGTTAATGAGCAGGCCAACACACCACCACGCATAGCCATTGTATCTCTGCACTAAAACAGACCAATGCCTTTTATCTCCCCAATTTTGAATGAGTCACTCAAGAGTTCACGATACCGCTCAATGATGTGAATGCTGACAGTCCTTTCACGTCAATATGAAATACTCCTGAAAAGAATTTATTCCACCACCTCTACTGTTCAACACAAAATATGATAATAAAACCACTTTTAGACATTATGATACAATTGATTTATAAATGACGAGAAACAATCATAAGTACAATGTAGTAAAAGTAGTCCGGCGTAATATGCAAATTTAGGTATGTTCAAGAATTTGAAATTCTCATATCTGGTTATTTGCCCCATTCATAAAATAAGGATATACTCTGATCTCATATGGCTCTAGACTTTTGCAGCTGATATAATATTGATCTGTAATTGTGCATTCAATACTGATAAGAATGTTGAAAATGAACTAAATTGATTCATCGGTAAACCCTCTTGCTTGTCCAGAGACATACATAGTCAATAGTGACATACAAAGGAAGTGAACCCAAGGCTTTCGCTTCAGCTGCTGAAGCGATGCAATGAAACAAAATACAAATTACCCAAACCGTCAAGATAGGACTACTTTTGAATTATTAACAATGACCTACTTCATATTACATTATATACAATTCCATAACCCTATATATCGTGTAGTTGTTGGTACTTCCTCACTAAAAACACATATACACTTAATTAAGAGCAAAAGTATGTGAAATGAACTGACTGAGAACCTTGAATTAGTAATATTCTCTGTGCGACCGAGTACTATCTACTTTAATTTTTACGCTTCGTGGTGGCTAATTAGACCTAATGACTGG
This sequence comes from Streblospio benedicti, assembly GCA_019095985.1. Taxonomy (NCBI): domain Eukaryota; kingdom Metazoa; phylum Annelida; class Polychaeta; order Spionida; family Spionidae; genus Streblospio; species Streblospio benedicti. Next base: position 51,538,525 of record CM032662.1, read on the forward strand.
GTTTGTTTCGTAACTGAAAATTCAGCCTGTTATTACAACAACCAGAGTAAATGTGCAGGTCTATATTCAATGCATTGTCCCTCAAGATCTTCACCTTTGTTTGATGCGTCCTCGGGGACCGATGTCACCAACGCCAATGCGCATCTTGTTCACTGTTTGCGCCTGTCTCATTGTGCTAATGCGCCATAATACTTTTGATGGCAGTTGAGTTAGATCTGACATGCTACTAGAATTGTTATGGGGCTTCACGGCCGCGTAAATCACAGCATGCAGTCCCACGGCCAGGAAGCAATTAGCTCGCAAGCGTTAACGGTGGCCGACGCATTGACATTTACCTGTACGCTTGTTTCACCCGGTTGTTTCATAACCACCCATTTCTGTACATCTTGATCCCCACGGAAAGGGCTTGATACACAGTACTTTTTATGGATTTCTATTAATTTTGTACTACTTACTTGTTACCACTAGTATGACGAGCACGTGTCGTAGCTTGGACGAGCTGCAAGTCACGCAACAATTTTTTACGTTCCCCATTCATTTGGACTTATTTCCTCTGTGTGACTGATCCATTATGTCTTATTACATGTAGCATTTTCCTCGGACTTAAGAATACACGCCATCATTTCTGATCGGGCATTGCTTCCCACACATCCTGTATACACATGCATGCAAAAAGTTGTAATCAGGGCTCTGCATTATGAATTTCTTGTGTTTTTAAAACATTTCAATCCACTGCACTGATTTGCCTGTTCACCTGGTCTATTTCGGTCAGAGGGACATTGTAATAAGTTTCTCCTCCTCAACAATGCACTCATGAACCTGGGACAGGCCATTCAAGTACATGTGACTAACCTGAACACCATAGTGCCTTGACACAATCTATAGGACCATTCAAGTAACTGAAGTGTTGTTCAGTGTGTCTTTGAGGTACATCAAATAACAAACATCATTGTGAATGGTGGGCAGCTTTGCAATGGTGAATATGAACAGCATAATTCCCTTGAAAGAAAATGTATAGTCATATAGCATTAACATGATGCTAAGCTACTTCGAAATGAAAGTCAGACAGGAATAATGGGAAGAAGCATCGCAGCCTTGTGAAATGTCATATATGAATAATCAGTGTCTTATAGCATTTCTCAAATAAGGTTTTCGCCTAGGGTACATACAACTACGGATATGAGAAAAATAAGCTATTATAGATGTTATCAACTTTTAATGGTGATGAATAGAATGTTACTAAAAGATGATACGAACTGAGTAAATCTTTTGCTGAACATATCTCGAATCACACTTTCAAATCATAAGAATATTAAGATGGAATATGGCTTATCTTTTGATTTACACAGGCGATGCCACCAAGATATACAGATTTACCTAGAGTTGTTTTTGTTTACTATTAAAACAATCTGCGAGCCAATGTCCTATTAAATTTTAATTGCATCAGTTGCCAACTGACTTTGACATTGATTTCACCTGCACAAAAGTGCTGTCTGTGAAGTATAATTACATCAGTGTATCTGTCTGTGACACATGTGCCAGCTTTTGTGTGACCACAATAGCTCAGGTTGGTGTACATTTATACAGAGCGTTAACCTGCCATAGCTGTGTCCTTTACACTAATGTTTAATATACGTTTAATAGTAAGATAATTTTATGTGAATGTCGTGGATTTTTAGACATACTTATTGTATTCAAACCCAACTAGCAATAATTGATAGCAGTCTGATTTTATATCATGCATTTTAACGACTACGATGTATTTAGTTTCCGCAGTAACGTTAATAGGCCTAAATAAATTCAAATATATGTGTTCTAAATGCGAACGTTCACAACCAAAGAATAGTGTATACGTATATCTGTACAGTTTATATATGTTTATCTATCATATAGAAGATAAAATGATGTAGTATGTCATGTATTCAACAAATAAATGCATAATAGAATGATGAACCGTCTTTTGGAGAAAAGTGGCAGATAAGAAGACATTAGCAGAAGCAGTAAAGGTCTAGTTACGGCAAGAACAATAGACCAGGGTGAGGTTTCTCCGATCCATTCAATGCAAATCTGCACCACAAAAAGAAGGAAAAAATATTGTGGAAATTTAGAATGTCAAGTATGCTGCTCAGAGATAAAGAGACAATAGCAGAAGAAAACACCAAAGGGGTTGGGGAGGGATGGGGGCTGGGGGTCGTGGCTGGGGGGGGGGGGCGGCACTGGGGGACAAGTAGAACTCTATATACCAGATCCAAAGAACACTTTTTGGCATCTACGCTATTCTTGCATGCGTGTTCAAAACCCATGAAAATTTCAAATCCCATAAATGTAAATGTCTGGGTTATGGTCTTCTTCCCCGAAGGATCAGACGACTCTACATCTACACCAGGTCATAGACATCCTTGTCACACTATATCTTTCTCAACTCTCTGGGGAGCATACAACACCTCTTTTTGACTACTGTAGCGCAGACGTGCTAATCAACCACATTAGCGTTCACTCGCCTGGCCTGTACCTATTCAACGTGTAGGTAACACGGAGCAGCGTGCAACCTGTTAGAGGTAGGTTTGCTCAACACGCACCATGAGACCCGACCGGGAATCGAACCCACGACCTTCTGGCCACTAGTCCGACTGGCTATCCACTCGGCCACGGAAGCCATAGGTACTAGGTGTCTTTCCCCGAAAATCTTAATTTACCAGTGATTTTTATAAAAAGATCACCTTTTGAAGTCAACAAATACACTGAAATAAAAACTATATTACACTTTATAGTGAACATGCAGTCTACAAAATATTATATTTTCATAAAATATGTTGTTATTTTTATAACATGAAGTACATTGTCATTGGACGGGTTGAAATACATTAATGGTACTATGTCATATTAAGCTCAGTTGACATGCTTCTTGATGATGTGAGGATGTGTTGCATTGAGAAGATTCCATAAATACCATTTTGAAATAATACGTACAAAAGCTAAATGAAGGTCGTAGCATTCTAGCAATGCAATACATTGTCATCATAACGTCAACTTATGTCACACGCTTACTTTTCGCTAATACATGGAATATGTGATAGATGCGTATCGCACAGTAATGTAATGACATATATTTAAAGCATATGTTAATGCCCACCCGTAGTTTTTCTTTATGGTCAAAAAATCCTGTCAACTGACATAGGCAGATCCAGGGGGGGCGCAGGGGGCGCCACCCCTATTTCCCACCAAAATATTTCATTTTCCTAGGGTTTTTCATGAAATCCCATAAGTGCGCCCCCTCTTTTCCTTAAGTGCGCCCTCCTTTTCCGAAAACCTGGATCTGCCTATGCCCGAGTTCGAGTTGGTGTTGAGTGTTGAGCAAACTCATCCCTAAGAGGTTGCACACTTCCCCGTGATATCGACACGTGAAATATGCATACGGCTGGCTCTTCATAACTACTCGTACACTAAACTGAGAATAATGTTTACAATTCCCGTTAAATATTAAGCCATTTTATTTTATTTAACACATTGTCTATTTGGGACACTCGGTGATAAAAAAGAATGTGGTTAGCTGCCAATACAAGTCTCGTGTATTGGACTCACCTGCGCGCGCATCGTCTAATACACACGACCTGATTAGCCAGCAAACCCCGTTATCTGTATGTCAGGGTATGTCACTTCAAGCAAAACATCATTTCCATAAGTATAGGTTTGTGATAACGTCGTACTATATCTATGCATTACAGAAAAAAGTGGTTTGCCTGGCAGCGACGTTTTTGCAGCTACAAAATAAACACGCGCACAAAAACTATAACAAAAACACACACGCACGCGCGCGCGCGCGCACGCACGCACACACAAGCACACACGCGCACGCACGCAAACAGACACAAACAAAACAACAAAACTAAACACACACTAACCATATTGTATATGAATTTTAAGAAAAGTGTTTTCAATGTGTTTATTGATATTGAAAATCTACTACACGTACGATCTAAACTCAAGTCACTCTCGATTGTTATACATACATCGCCAGGTCGGCGGAAGGGCACATTGATGTGTCTGAAAACCCACTTAGTGCAAGTTTAATAGCCCGAGTAGGCGAGACTAACGACGTCCAATTTTGGGATCTCACGGGAAGTGGTGGCTCACGGAGCAATCACGCTTTAGAGGACGACAACGAAAGTGTCAAGCGAAAAATGTCAACCATAATTACCGTGAGAGGCTGTGATGTCACGTTTGCTCAGAGTAGGATTGGATTTTTAATAACGTGTGGGTGTTTTAGGTCTGGTGTCCCGAGAGACGCTGATGCATACACAACGCTTATAAAAGGCGCTCTGTATAACCGAGGAACCCAGAGTGAAAAAGGCGAATGATATCTTAAATGATGAAACATTGCCACATGGCACTTCGTCTACTCTCTAAAAACGTATAGAATTCTTTTTACGTCAGCGTAATCTAGAGGTCTGTGAATATTGCAAGTACATGCGCATTGGCAATGCCCTAATAGCTATGTTCTATGCATACATGTTGTTAGTCACTCGTTTAGTTCACAGTTTTTCCATTGACATGCACTAAAATGGCCATAAAATCAAATCAAATGACTATAAAATGAGATTTAGTGTTGTAAGCCAACTTCATAGGATTTTTTCATAAATAGTTGCATGATGACTTTTTAAAGTCCCTAATGTAATTTATTTTGTGTCAGAGTGTAACAAACGATACCACTACATATATCATAACAGTTTTGATTGGTCAATAATATGTTACCTTATATTGGACATGTCCAACTAGTTTGAAGCATACCTGTGAGAGAGAGAGAAAAAATACCTGTGAGAGCGACCGTGGTGAGGATGTGGTAGTACTGCGGAAAGGGCATGCACATGGGGAAGCGGTCGATGTAGATGACGCCTGACGTCCACGTGGCGAACGAGTATATGAGCAGCGCAGCACAGATGAGCACCAGCACCACGAGCCGAGCCACACGCGTCGTACCTGTAGCATGTGCGGGGTGTGAGGGGTGAGGAAGTCGAAATCAGTTTTTGTGATCGCTACTAGTGGCGCTACCGAGGGATGCTGGGCCTAACCTACAGACTAAAGCTTTCTTCAAGGTGAGGGTAATTGGTCAGTCCAGCGGGGTTGAGGAAATGAGGATGGGGCGAGGGTAAAACTGGATCTTTCAGTGTGAGTCACTGCACGAGACAGGTATTGAGAATAGGAAGGAAAACTGGCAGATGTGACTGAGAATTCCATTAGATGAAGGAAAAAAAGTTTTCTAATATGTTTTTTCCCAAGTTTGCTTGTGGATACAATTATATTCTCTCTCTTTCTCTTCTTTGGCAAGCAAGCCCCTACCCACTACATTGACATAGCTGAAGACACACCTTCCATTTGACTATATCAAGTGTCCCAGACGGGACTCGAACTCACGACCCCAAGGTTGTGAGACCAGAATGATGCCATCATCCCAAGCAGATGACATCTCACTAGAGGCTATGAAATACAGCCCTATCGACTTGGAGAAAGACTCCTCTAATGTTAATCCAAGACATATATATTACATAGCCTCTGGTGAGACTAGAACCCTGGACCACAGCCCATTGGCAGCCTGTCACCTGCAAGCACTTAGGGCAGGCGCAATAGCAGCCAATAATTGGTGGAGAATGACTCCTCTTATGACAATTATTAGAGGTATTACCATTGGAGTGAGTACTTACAATAGCGGTCCTTGCGCAGGGGGTGGTAGCACATGATGTATCTGTCCACGGTGAACGACGTGACGAGCCACACGGACAGAAAGGTGGACACGTACGTCATGTAGACCGTGAGCTGGCACCAGCCCTGCCGGTGGAACAGCGGCACCTGGCAGAGCACACAGCACGTATTGTAAATAAGTACACTTACAGGGCTCTGTACATATGTATTGTACACATGACTGGCATACAGGATCACGTGCAAGTTCTTAAAGTTTTTTCTTTCATGGTTTAAATATCGTTGGTCCTTTTCCAGAGGCAGTTGCATGTCTGTTTGGAAATGGGATATATGTGTGTGTGTGTGTGTGTGTGTGTGTGTGTGTGTGTGTGTGTGTGTGTGTGTGTGTGTGTGTGTGTGTGTGTGTGTGTGTGTGTGTGTGTGTGTGTGTGATATGGATTGGGAGAGTAACATACACGTTAACGTTAGCAAGCAAATGCTCAAAATGTTGACTATGTTTTAAGGTTATGCCAGTGCCTCTCCTCTCACCCCGTCCAGGATCTCCTATTGATTAGATATGAATTTGACACTTCCAGGGGCCTTGCGGGGTATAGGCAAAGAAAATTGTTTCACTTGCGTAACATTCAAATACACTATCTTTAGTTTCTAGAATGCAATAGTATGCTCAATATCCTAGGGCTATCGTGCACGGCTAATTTCCACCATCATCTATAGTGTCATGTTACCACCCACCAGTTATGTATACGTACTACTAATTAGCAATAACCATATGCCGGATACAGTGTCACTAATATGACAATGTGTTTCTTAGTAGTAAGTTAGTACATGTGGTTTTGCATGATGCATGCACAATATATGAACTCATCTCTGTCCATTTCACGCGTTGCTTTTCATCATTATATTGTTATGCATCCTTTTCTTAACAACAATCACTGTCAAGCAACCCATTCACATCACGTACCAAGAGCACTACAAGGCCTGCATGTAGCAAAATACAGCGTAGCCGTTGAAACCCTAGAAAACCTTAATGAGTATGACCACAGTCTTTGTTCCTGCCCGCAATGAGCATGACTGGCTGCTGAAGAAGCAATATTAGTACATTTGTATTTGACAATGTAAGACATGATCGCCTTTGTCAAACATTGTGTGTGTGTACCTAATTAGCCATATCCTGAGCATGTATTCGCCTCAGTGTGGTTCGCATCATTAGTGATAATTACTTGTGTTGAAGTTTCATATATAGTTACCTTACATAGTATTGGAATCATAGTCAGCTAGATGGGCATGAAGGGATTGTAGTTATGTGCACACATGTGGATAGCATACTATGAGGAATGCCTAGCAGTGGCAAAACTCAAATGGAAAATTCATGGGTGAAAACTGTTGAGAATAAAAGAAAGCTTTTTGGCACAAAGTTACGACCAAAATGTGTGGACAGAATATAAATTCCTCGCACACAAGACAGAGTATATAAATGCATTCAGTAAAGCTTTACAAAGCACTTCGGCGACTTTTCTAACATGCCATTCTCTATCTTCTATTCTTTTTCTTGGACCGTACCCAGGAGGAATATTAGTATAAATGAGTGAAAAATTAGAGAAGTATGACCAGAATACGAATGACCAAACGATTTTCTGTCAAAACGAGTTTTTGCAACGAGTCACTTCATACTAAAATGGTATAAAATGGTATAAATGAAAAGTGTCCATAATTATGGGGATCCTTTAAATTAGGAGTTCCTCACGATGTTTTACTCTAGTACAAAACAACACATGACAATAGGATAATTTGTTATACTTCTTTTGGAACACGTCAACACGTCCATAACTTATACTTCCTTGCAAAGCGTGGAAAGAGTTCCCGAGAAAAAGACATATGCTGTTCTTTTACCGCACATTTCCACTTTCTATTTCTGCCTTTGCAAACGCAGCCGACAATGGGTGTCCAAACCCTCATTTACCATATTGAAGGCTTTTGTGTCTCCCACATCCAACACGGTCTCTTTTGACATAAAAACGAGTTTCAAGCAATAAACATGTTTACTCTCATTTGGTAAAAGCAGAGTGACATATACTTTTAGACGATAGATTACACTTTCACCATGGGGCTGGATGGTTGACAGTCTGTGCCCATCTCCTGATTGGTAAATTTCCATAAACTACAGTATCCACACATCTCAATGTCAGATTGTTCTCCTGCATGGACTCCAGCATTATTATTGGCGGAGGTGTGTGGTATACTATCTTTTTGTATACTACTATGATTTACAAACAATATACCCTACACATTACTACCACTATGTAGAAACCTTTCTATATATTAGCAGTGATGTGTATGGTATATAGTTTGTAAATCAAAATAGTGTGATTACCACACACGTCCACTGATGATGCTGGTGGCCATGTTCTTGTGGATCTGGGTGGCAATATTAATCTACACATTGCAAAAACTAACAAACATTGTTTTTTTCAACATAGGCAGATCCATGGGGGCGCAGGGCCCCCTTCCCTTTTCCGCACCAAAGTACTTCATTTTCATAGGGCGTTTGGCATGCCTGACATCGATCACGAGAATGAGACCCTACAACCCCAACCCTTTTCTGAAAAGCTGGATCTTCCAATGATCAATTCCAATGCAATAGTGAAAGTATGCTCAATATTATAGTAGATTGAATTCGTATACTAGTAAAAAAGTATATATATTATATTCTAAGTTTGAATATAAATGGCATATACATACGACTATAAGAGTATGTGGCTTCTCTGATGAAATTCTATGTAACGTCAACACCCTAAATTTATTAATTGGTGTTCCCAGAAGCGTCGCAGTCAACCCTCAATCATCTCGTACCTGTTTACCCTTTCGTTTTGGCGTTGCATTTTAACTCTTTGGGACGCATTGGTATATAAAAAGGGGTTAGAAAGAATCAGTGCGTTCACTGGCATTCAAGATGTTGGTCTCTGTAATAACAGAATTCTGCAATGTGGCCTGTGGTGTTTTTAGAACAGCCCCCAAACAATGCAATTACCGAGATGGGGACCGCCTCCTGCAGTTTTTTGTTTTGTTTTTGAGGTTTTTTGTGGGCATGTTGTGCACTCCACGCACATCCATACCGTTTTGACAAATCAGCAATAAAGCATGATGACACTAGATATAGTAAAGCGTGTTATAACTCAGTTTGATAATAGCTTAAAGTGCTAGAGAATCTACAATTAGAACGTCCCTTGCTTTGGCTGAGCCTTGTAGATATTTGTTGTCCACTATAAAAACTCAAGTTATTTCTGAGAAGGCGTGGGACGCGATATATGTTGTAGAAACATGCCAGACATAGCAGCAATCATTTTAAAACTTTAGAAAGATCCGCCGTAAAATAGGGCAAAAAAGAGTAAATATCCACATTTAGCAACTGACGAAGCTCACCTACATGTGCTTGCTGTAAAAAATAAGGATAGGATGTTTTTGTTCTGCTTTTCGAGCTGCTTAGTGTGAAACCGGATGACATCAACATTATAAAAATGATGGGAGCATTTGAAAAAACTAATATTAAATGTCGTGGTAAAAGATTTCCTAGAACTGGAAATCTTTTTAAAACCACCCATTTTGGACATAAAAAAAATGTCCAATTCATGGTCAAGAGTGTTATCACAGAGAGTGTCAGTCCTGCGTATTCTGTCACCATCTACTATACATGTTATGGGTGATGTAGTGTGATATGGCACCAATAGAAACGCCAAATTGTTGTATTGCACAAGAAAACAGTATTTGCTTCAGCGATTGTTTTGTTTTATTGAAAAAATAATTACACTGGCTATAATGATTGATGGCCAACCAAATTATGTTTAAAAGTACAATACCAAGTTCATACCAAAGGTCTAGTATTTTTACCGCTACCGCATGATCTCGCTCTGCGTGTTTGGCTTATTACATACAAGCACGTGCAATGGCGATTTCCTTACAAAAGATACCATGTTTTGCAACATCATAACATTTCATAATTTTACATCTATGGAACATTTGACGTCATACAAGAACTAAATATGGATGAAATGAAGTAACCAAACTGAGTGGAATTTTCACAGACATGTGCAAAATTTTGTTGATTGGAATGTGGACCATTTGCAAACCAGTACTTCATTTTGACTGTCTACTATTTTTCTAGAAAGTATTCAAGCTGATACAATGTACTTGCCCTTCGGCCAGACGGCATTAATATAATCTCTGCCCCGCCAAATGTTTGCCTATCGCCCGTCACAGAGCAGTTAAATTTGTCTACACTTCCCTAAGCCCACCCTGGTTACGAGTTCAATACGGTTACACTACAATAATAATATGTTGGTGATCTTTGTACCAAAACTTCTTTAGATATATTGGATAGTTTTATGTTGGTCTATTATACACTTATAAACAGGTAGTAAGGATGGAAACAGTTACAGGTAGAGATTATCATAAAGACACACGTTCAGGACAGAATGTTTTATACTTGATGGTTAGACTTTGATGATTTAGCCCTGTTCAATTTTGTATTACATAATCTTTCCTATCCTCTTTGATATTGCAATGGCTGCTGGTAATGAGCCACTCACCTTTGCATCTTTATTAGCAAAACATTCGAGGTGTCCAAAAGACATGTGGCTATTAAATTGGTTGTAAATGTTACAAAACGTGAAAGGTGAATGCAATATTACTGTTAATGGGTAGGCCACGGAGTCCAAAATGTCATTATGTGATTAAATGTCACTCACAAAGAATCTAATAGGTCATTGAGCTAATCCCATAATGTACAGTTAAGTATAGTTTCACATACCCGAGAGGACATCAATTTTGACTTCACATCAAAGAAAGTTTACTCTAGATAACAATTTCACTATTACATGACATTGTTGGCTACAAAGCGATGCTATTTAGAAAAAGATTGTACTCGATTAAATGTTATATATCCATTGGAAACAGCCTGCAGCCTCTTTTCTAGCCCTTGTTTAACCTAGCAGCAGTCTAATCCTGCTATGATACCAACAATACAGGTAGAGGTATGATACTCTACGTACACAAATCATTACAGGCTGTGGAGGTGAAATTGGAGTCAGATTTTCAAGAACGTATATTTGCAAGAATACAACTGAACAAGAAAGACAGCCTATTGCTTGGGTTAATTTATCGCTCGCCTACAGACAGTGGGGAATGACTTGAATAATCAAAATCTACTGAAGATGCTAAGAGAAGCCAATAATATGCCGTACACTCACAGGCTCTTTATCGGCGATTTTAACTATCCCAACATTAATTGGGCCAGTTGGTCTTGCACAAATGACAGTACTACATGCCAAGAATTTAGATTCATTGAATGTATTAGGGATTGTTTCCTCACTCAACACATATCAGACCCAACCAGATGGAGAGGCTCTGACAAACCAATTATTCTTGGACTTGATCTTCAGTAGTGATGAAAACATGATTGCAAATATCCAGCATAAGAGTCCGCTTGGCAAAAGTGACCATTGTGTGATTGAATGTGATGTCTGATGCAACTTCAGTAAGGAGAGTACCCACAAGACGAGGAAATGCTATGACAAGGGGAATTATGCAGCCTTGAACAAGAGCATAGCGGAGGTAAAGTGGGACGAAATCATTCAAGAAGAAAAAGGACATCGATTTAAACTGGACTGCTTTTATGACATCATTACCAAACTGGTAGATGAATATATACCAACAAGAATCATCAAAAGCTCACATAAAAGGAATAAGTCATTCCCAGTCGACACCAAAAAAATAGAAAAAAATCAAGAAAAAGCACCCATTATCCAAAAAAGCAATCGCTTCGAGAGATCCAGAAACCAGAAAGGAATACAATAAAATCAGGAACCAGGTGAAATATGCTATGAGGAAGCTAAGAAAGAACTTGAAAGGGATCTATAAAAAAGCCAAATCTAACCCAAAAGCAATATGGTCCTATATTAAATCGAAATCGTCTGTCAAAACAGGCATAGCTGATCTCCACCTGGACCCAGAGGACACAACATCAGAAAAACAGATAAGGATCCTGAGAAGGCTGAAATCCTAGCAAAGTTCTTCAGCAGTGTTTTTAAATTAGAACCTGAAGGAGACGCACCGACACTTGATAAGAGGGATGTTAAAGTACTAATGAAAGAGCTGATAGTGAGTGAAGATACTGTCTCCAAGTTA
>CM032662.1:51550498-51596989 GCA_019095985.1 Streblospio benedicti
ACGGAAGTTCAACCCGGAGAATGGGGGGGCCCCAGAGTGGTGTATTGGAATTTTCTAAAAAACCCTCTGCCCAAAAACACGGGTGGAATAAACCTTAAATTTTTTTAGTTCCCAAAATCCTAAACCGGTTTTAATAAATGGGGGACTTGGCTGCCCCTCATTTCCTTTTGATTTTAAGGGCAGCCCTTTATCTTTCCTTTTTCGGGGAAATTTTAAAAGCAAAATTGAAAAACAGAGTTTTTTCCCTCTCCCGGGTTTCCAAAAAAAGGGTAATTCTTTACCTCAGCCCTCACTTTGGGAAAGGACTTTTAACAACCCGTTATTGAACATGTAGAACAGTATTTTTGGGAACGATGTCCTTTTTGGAAAAAAGGGAAAAGGGGTTAAATTGCGGTAATCGTTATAAAACAAAAAGTCAGTAACACCCCAGTAACACTTTTTAATGAATAGGGGTCAAAAGTTCGGGATCCATCCATTCTATTTTATCGAATACTGTATATTTAGTGAATAACTTCAAAAGCTGTCTATGTTATAGAAAAGTTGTCAAACAAAAGCTAAACGCCTCCAGCTATGAAAATTTTTATTAATTGAGCCCTCAATGTCATTGCGCCCAGTTGTCTTGCCTCTTTTTTAAATGGTAGAAATAATAAAAAAAAATGTAAAACCCGTGGTAATCCATTATTTTGCCCTATCACACATTTATTAAATGTTTTGTGATACATAGGTTTTAAATAGTATTCGTTAAAACCCCTTTTAAAAACATCTGGGGAACCCTGAACATTTAATTTTTTGCCCCCAAAACCCCATGTAATTAATTTTAAAAAACATTTTTCCCAAAAAGGTAGAAAAACCCCAATTTAAATTTAATTTCAAAGGGTTTTTTTCCCCCCCGGGAACTTAGGGGCTTTTAAAAACGTTCACCCCCAAAAATTTAAAAGGATTTAAAATTTTTCCCAAAAGGGGGCTTTTTAAAAAAAAATTTTTGAAAATTTTTTTTAAAAAGGTTTTTTAATGACCATGAGTCGTGACGTTATTTAAGCACACACGTTGCCATGCCAAGCGACACTAGCTGTGTTTTTTTTCTAATGGCGAAAACCCCCCGATGAATTACGTGTTTGCTATTGTATACTCTAAGCAGTTACAACCTGACACTTTTACTTTGCAAAGTACTGTATTGTATTGGTTCACAGCGTAGAGGGTTAACCATCTGTAAATTACAGTTAGAATGAGATACAGCTTTCTACCCCGGGCGCAGGAAACTTGTCAGACAATCTTTGGTGGGGAGAGTCTTTTGACTTCTGTAATGTTGATGGAGGCTATGCACTCGATTACAGTCTATCATATTACGCGCAAAAACATAAACGAGAGACACACGCGCACATAACTCGCTTAGCTAACTTTACGTCAGCTACCACTTACTGTACAGGTCATGTCATTTGAAAAGATGACATTAATGTGCAAGATGAATCATTCTATCATTCCGTGCAAAAATCACCGCCAATAACCCCACTCAGATTGGTCAATCAGCGTGCTCAATTATACGATTGACTGCACGCTCCAGTGATTGACTGCACGCTACGACACCACCAAAAAGTCCAATCACTAACCTATAGTTGTTGTATTTATTGTTTCTTGGTGGCAAAAATCAATCGCATATTGGTCTTTTTTATCATTCACAAATGTTTTTACAGTGGATAATTTCTAAACTAGGCTAAATTCAAAAGGTTTTAACCGAATACCAGTCTCATTCTATCATGACTAAAATCCACACTAAATGAGTCTGATTCGTTTTATTTTGAAATAAATCATATAATAACGGTCTTATTGCCATTTTGACCATGCGACGTCACGGACCACAGTCAACATTAGACTAGTACCGTCACATTTTCTATACAGCTGCTGGCGTCGCACGGTCAAATGACAATGAGACCGTTATGATATGATTTATTTCAAAATAAAAACGAATCATAAACTCATTTAGTGTGGATTTTAGTCATGATAGAATTATTTGACACTTGATTGTCGTGTCAATCTTGAAATTGAGCATGCAGACGTCAGCATGCTCAATTTCAAGATTGACACTCCAATCTTGTGGTCAATTCCTACAATAAAGTATGTGCTAGCCACCTCAGATGATATTTCTTTAAATGGGCACACAGCCCTGTCACAAGTACAAAACAGTTATGAGATTATGAAAATAGATGTCTCAAAACACTCATTTACATGCATACCCATAAAATGTCACGAGATATATATTAAGTGAAACTATGATATCGGATATGATATTTGGCTCCAATATAGCACCAGACATTGTGCTAAAGGCTATGTTGGCACAGGCACACGGGGGGCAGTAAAGGGATCTCGTGGGATTCGGATGGTGGTCGATAGTCCTAAACCCAGATTTCTATAATTGATTTCTACCGTTCTAAAAAGACGAAGTATAAATATGTGGAAAAGCATTTCTAAACATAGCACATTTCCTTCACTTGTGATTCTGGAAGCTGTCATGATTTTGCATCAACACATTACTTCGACGGAAGTGTCACTACTTGTTATTCCACAACAAGCACGTGAGAACTGTGATACTTCCGCTGCACTAGGAGTCTTCAAAGAGTGCAAAGTACCATAAGTATGTAAAAGCAAACAAACAAACAAACAAACAAACAAACAACAACAACAACAACAACAACAACAACAACAACAACAACAACAACAACAACAACAACAACAACAACAACAACAACAACAACAACAACAACAACAACAACAACGACAACAACAACAACAACAACAACAACAACAACAACAACAACAACAACAACAGCAGCAGCAGCAGCAGCAGCAACAACAACAACAACAACAACAACAACAACAACAACAACAACAACAACAACAACAACCTGTAAATGTTAAGTGTGATATCGTTATATAGCAATAGTCAAATTTTCTGCTTATGATGAATCTGCCTAAAGTTATCAGAAGAGTAGGCTATATTGTAGGCATGTTACATTTTAGTAAGTAAGCATCGTCTCTACAAAGTGGCACAAAATGTAGTTTGGGGGCCAGTGGTAACATCAAATTGAACCGTTGGTAATTGGTCTCATATTATATAAAACAATGTCAAGAGCACCTATTCGAGACCCCAACAGAGTTAAACTGACAAAACTGGTACACGTCAGTCCGCTGAGTTACCACCTGTATACACCCAGAGACAGTGTCTCTTGTTAAAATCCAGCCACACAGACAGTCACTCACGTATAAAATGGCTGCACGTCAATGTTTGAGTCACAGCCTTTAACATACCCGAGCTACGTGACTGATTACCCAACGGGGGACATAGAGATTCGACAGCGAGTCTCAAAACATCGTTATAGAATTAAGTTCTCACATACACCAGTTACAATGGTAGGCCTAATCAGAAAACCATAACAAAGTACAAATATGTCTTTAAAAGCACCTCCCAGACTACTAAAAATGTCATGTCTACTAGGCAAAGACAAATCAAATATCCATGATAGGCCCAAGCAGCATTAGCTTCTCAATCAGTCACACAACTTACAGAAGTCAGAGAGCCAACCACATGTCCACACAATCATTTTTTTAAAATCGCCACAATATTATTCAGATAGACGTTTTGTAGCCACTGAGTGCACAAATTTCATTGATTTCTGCCTCGGTTCTCCAACAAAATACCCCCACTTTCACGAATTCCCTAATCGAATGACAGATCCAGGTCTTTTTTGCAACGCGGAAGGGGCGCACTTTACGGATTTCATGGGTTTCGTACGCGTGATCGATGGCAGACGTGTAAAAAACATATAAAAATGAAGTATTTTGGTGGGAAGGGGGGGGGGGGTGGCGCCCTAGCGCCCCTGGATCTGCCTATGTAATCCAACATACAGTAATCCTCGCATCCAACAACTCTCCACTGCCCAGCAGCAGCCCACCTCTCACCACTACTCACCTTGATCCAGCTGAGCCAGACGATGCAGAGCGAGAGCAGCGAGAGGATGTCGGTGAGCGCGAGGCACGCGAGGTATACGGACGCGGACTGGCGCCGCAGGTGCGTGCGCGAGAACACGAGGAACGACAGCAGGTTGCCCGTCACGCCGATGGCTACGATGGCCGGCGTGAAGTACATGTTCACCTCGTCCATCACCTACAGCAGCCAGAGCGCTATATCATGATGGTGTGAGCAATGATCACCAAGACGGGGAGCGATAGATTACAGGTTTAACATTTTTGGATCTATGAAGTTTTGTATAAAGATAGGTTGCAAATACTGGACTTGGGTGTATTGGCATGTACAATACTTAAACCAGGCTACTGCAGGGACTCGTAGCGGTCCTGGGTTAATGTCCCAGCAGTAGCCCGGAAATTGATTTAGCCTTTTCCAGACCTGAAAAAATAATGACAGGAGCCAATTAAGTAGGACTATGTTTGCTCAAGCAATTAGTTTGGAAGCAGCAGTTAATTTTATACCGAATAGAAGAAGACTTTTGCTAGAGTCGAAAGTCGCTTTTCAATGAGTCCAATTATGCCAAAACAGTGTGCATGTTTTTTATTCAGTTGTGGAAAGATGGGATGGAGGCTGGAACGGTGTGCATATCTGCTAACTATTAACATAAGCATATATATATATCATAATATAAGGCTCCGTCTAGTTACACACATGCACTCGCTGTAGTATTTACCGAGTTTTTTTTTCGTTCAAATAAAAACCTAATTGAAACCCTGAATTACATATACATTGAATGAAAGCACACGCGCGTTGCCAATATATCAAATTCCCGAGTGACATAGATGTTTTAATTAGGGACACTGTGACTCTCAGTTCATTTTTATATACTGCAAGGGCATAGTTCTGAGTGCAACGCAGCAGATGTGAGATGGGTATTTTCTGATACACACTTAAGCTCTAATATTCCCAAAGTGGTGAGTGAGGCGATAATTGTGAAAAGTGTCTAGGCTGATGGATCAGTCTTCCATTGTGTTTTTGTTTTTCTTGTTGTTTTTTTCTATCACCCTACAACAGATTTTTTTTGATTTTTTTTACCACCAAAGCCATTGCCTCGGCAAAACCGTTAACGTGAAGCGCAAGGCAATCACGATGGACACGTTTTACCCATGTTTTGCGATCGCCAGTCGTCGGTTGTTGATTGCATTCCGCCTGTAAACCGAATCATGCAGACATTTCATTCAAAGTGACTGGCCACTGTACTCATTGCCAGAGCCATGTAAGGACCATACCTTTTTGAAGCCCTTGTAGGGGGAGGTGGGGAAATGCCAACAGCTGTCATTTCGCCGTCCCGCCATCGCCGCCGTCCGATTGGCTGCGAGGCCCTGCATCTCTAGCAGACCGAACTCCGTCAGGTTGTAACCAAGGAAGCTAGAATGAAAAGTGAATTGTTTTGTAAAAAAAATAATAAAGTGCTACAGGATGAAACAAAATATTTATCATAATTGTGTTATCTACACTTACATATCGTAATAATTAGAAATCGGTTCTATATCTGATCTATAATAAAGTTATATTGACAATTCACCTCTCTCTTTCTCCACTGAGTGTTTGGCAGCTCTGATATTGGACAAGATTCCAGCAAACAGTGTGAACATGACTATTTTCATACTTTCCCCCCACCCTCCTGGATATATGAACCGCGTTATTGTTTTGTTTCGTTAATTACATTATACTAGCGTTGCAAAACGTATAATAGTCTGCTGAAGGCTTAACAACATAAAATGCAGAAGAGAAGCCCATGATGTTGATTTGTTGATTCCATGTATAGCACTATAGGAAAAAACATTATTAAGACCATCTTTGATGAAGCACCACAACGTATAAGAAAAGTAATCGATTGCTATGTACATCAAACACGTCTGAAACCCATGCCAGCGGCTCATCAAATATCGTTTGCAAATGTTGAGTGGTGTCGATAATATGTTCTGGAAAGCAATTTCCAACCGACAAATTGGGAAACTTAAATACAATGACAGACGAATAAGAAGAAGTGGATGGTAAAATTCTAAAGCGTCGCACTTTCGTTGAAAGGAGCGTTGAGCGGAGTTTCATTCAAGCTTGGTTCAATGCTCATATCGCAATAAGGATTCTTAGGATTGGGTCAGACAGTTCCGAATAATAAAGCCGAATCAGTGGTGGTATTGAAACCATGGGAAAATGGCACATAGTCTCGTCATTGGCAAATGTTTTGTTGAGTTACCGCCCCCCCCCCGCCCTTTTGTGATCTTTCGTGACTGATGACAAGGACGTATGGAGTAATCACATGCAAATGTAGCATTGTCGTTCTATCACGAGTAGAATAACGTGGCGTAAAATGAGAGATAAAAAATGACTATGAAGGCCAATGAATTCTTAGCTAACTCTGCCATTCCCCTTGTGAAAACTTGGTGAACACAAGGTCCAGATTAGCACATTTGATTGGCTTGGATCAAGTCCGTTCCAACTCACATTTTTATGCTCATAAGTTTGGACCATAGCAAATCCTACTAGACTGGATCTATGTGATCTAATGTTTTCGCGAGCTTGGAACGTATTTGGTAAACGTAAGGGAGAAACCTCACCCTCAATCCAGTAGGACCGCAATGGAGTGTTCAACTATAAGTTTCCGAACAACGAGTTATTTCAATGACAAATGAATGACCTAATATGGGATCATATCGAGAGGAAATTGAGTCGATGAGGTTAAGAGCTGTTTGTGACCCCTTTGCTGGTCCACTATGAGGCACTACTTTAAGCTGATTACAGGGGCATGGCATAATACCCTTATGCATTTAGTCTTGTCCGGTAAATCATCACGGATTCATATCTATGCTCCTGCACCGATGGTCATGTATGCCAATATGTGCCAATACATGCCATAGGAAGTCGATGAACTCAGTGTCACATATGTAATCTGTGAAATGTTGATCCTGTCTCTACGTATTCTACAAGCTAGTCAATAAGTACGAACGTCGTTGTATCAAAATAAAAGTACTAGTATCCCATATGTTTACACTAAACCTGACTTTATGTAAGCATTGGACACAATTATGAATATAAATCATTGCAGTTATTTCAAATTATAATGAAATCAATTCTATTTTGCATCTCAATACTTGTTAATGGGTTAATTTCAGGACACTGCATTCTCCTCCATTTGCTGATAACAGGTCTCTTCAGTGTGTCAGTAATTACAAAATCAAATAAGTCATATTTATGGTGAGTTATGCATCTTCAGCAGTAAAAATGTATGGAATATGTAACAATGTATTACCTGAAGTCATCTTGGCTTGGGAAAGAAGAGTTGAATTCACCTAGGCTTGGGCATGGCGGTAACAGTGTTTTCACGAAGTCCTCCATCCTTGATGACAGGAATGATAGCCAAATAATCCACTGATTCTAGTCTCTATGAACTAACGAGTTACACAATGTACAGATCTGCACCTTGTTCATTACTTTCGGGTGCATTCGTTTCAGCCATTATACACACTGTCAATTCAGGTATTCACATTGTGTGGGAATCTTTTCACTAGAGCGGTAATTATAGAATAGAGTAAATGCTATAAATAGGGAATATTCTAGTATGATTTTTATTAAATGTATTGATAGTGAGCCCCCAATTTATTATGGGGCATTTTAATGAGATTCTAATTTTATAGCATTACAAAAATGGACTGCACATTACGCAAGCTATCACACTGTGTAGACATGACACGCAGTTTTATCAATTGCTTTTGTAATTATTTTCATGGTTTTGCTCTTTTTGGGGGCCTGGAAACTCAACCATGGGCTACTACTAAATTAAATTTGTTGCATAATTCATTAATGTTCTAAATTGCTTTTCATAACAAAAGTATTCAATTTCCAGAGTGTGTGATTAAAAAGAGCGTACATGTATAAGTGTTCACATTTTAATCATTTCTCATGAATTGATTTGATAAGTGCGGTTATTGCTATTCTAATTACTAGTGGTCTAAAGTATTCAGTAGTGAAATAATTGACCATAAGGGTATACACATCGAAACTATATGATACACAAAGGCTAACACCATTGCCTTTTACATGTGTGTTTTTGTTCCAGATGGACGAGATACAAGGCAGCTCCACATGTCTCTTATTTGGCGTGTTATGGCCAAAGAAAGTGCCCTTTAGCGGTGTATTGCCATAGCACTTGGAAGGATGTCCCTGTCTGTTCCACCTGTCACGACCGAGAAGGTGCTTGGGTGTGGGGAATACAAAATAGGTCGGCCAGTCCCACGCAATTCTCTGTCGTGATTTCTTCAAGACGAAAATAATCCCATTTTTATGTGCCGGTCATATGATCAAATAACGCCTGATTGAGGGTCAAATCTCTACCATTTATTGTACATGTCTCATACATTCACATGTATGATGCTTGTAATTTTATTCGAAGGAGTGATGATAAGTTAATTTTTGTGTCTTGGTTATGTGGCAATGAGACTGAGGGTCCTTGATTGTGAAGGTAAAAAGATTACTCAATACATCATTACCAGATCCAGCGTTTTAACAAGAGGGTGGAGCACATTTAGGGGATCTCATGGGTTCTGTACATACGATCGATAGCATATATGCAAAAACAAATATCTCAAAATTAACCTATTTGTGAGGAAAGGGGAGGGGGTGCAGGGCGATGGCCTTGATTTGCAAAGTTACATTTCACGATCCAGCCCACATTTGTTGGTATGGGGGCAGCCACAAAACCAGGAACTACGGGTAGACTGCTAAATAGAACCAGGTGAAATCATTTAATTGCATTGATTTGTATGATAGACAAGTTGAATGGCATTGGACATGTGAAGCACTTGTCTAAAGGCAAGGCGCAGTAAGAAAAAGACACACCAAAGTTACCCAGGGCGATTATGTAATGTCCACATAACTTGTTGGTAATTATCTAAGTTTATTAACTACAGATTAAATATGTATGCCAATTTGTAATTTTGTATTGCATTTTTGATGTATAGCACTCCTCCTGTGGAAATTACTCTTGCTGACGATAACCCGCCCATAAACGAGGTTTGAAATTTTGTTGATTCATATGCTACGAGACTTGAGGTTTGTGTCATCAACAGATTTGCCCCAGTCCATATATATCTGGCATTATAAGTTCTATATGTAAATACGTCATACTGAGCAACAATTTCAATTTCCATATAGCATTGCTGAAGTAATTCTGAAATCTAAACATGATATTAGCTATAAGTACATATGGCGGATGCCAATTGAAATGTGATGGCAAAGATTTAACCTGTTTTGAAATCATATACGCATTTTTTTGCCCATACTGGCAAGACACCCAGTGCGATGTGGGCAATATTTCCTCACAATTTAGTTCACTGTGTTGCCACTATAATACCATTTCTTGCGAAAGTAGTCAAAGAGAAAGAGAGGAAATTAGAATATTTGATACATATATTTGTAACATCACTTTATGAACATGGTTATTGCTCAACGTGATGCTTTTTTAAAAAATCATTTATTAATCTTTTATACAATATGGAAATTTAAGTATTACATACGATATTGTCAATACAGTAATGGAATCACAAAAATTCAACTTTAAATTCAAATCAGATTTATACGATATTAATTTTGAATTACTGAATTACTGAATTTCTGAATTACATCTAAGGGCCACGTACACTTAACCTTACACGGGCACTGGATTGTATACCCAAGATAATGCCAAAGAGCGTTAATATCATGCCATATATTCACATCAACAAGCATATGGCATATACCACGCTTACTTTTTTCTGCTTATCAAAATTCAACAACAAATCATCTGCAGCATATGATAACAAAGGCAATACACTTGGGAATTGTCGGTGAAGCAATCACTCTATTTAATGCATAATGATTGTGAGCCTCTCTAGCATTTAGAGCGGTCTTTGGATTCCTTCTTTGTGCAAAGTAGTTACTTGTAATGTCATATATAAAAGGTTCTTTAACGTAACCGTAAAATACATACACATTAGTGATGATGTACATTTTGTACAAAGGTGGAACATTATATTCTTTTTTATGCCCCCCGCCCCCCCCCCAAAAAAAAAAGAAAAAAAAGAAAGAAAAGAAAAAAAACACAAAAAACCCCGCAGAAATATCAGCTGTAATGGAATATTGAGAATATAGAAAATATCTGCAGTGTTTTGCGACATTATTCAAATGTTACTTATATATGTCATAAAATAATATCTATCATATATGAGGAACATAAATCATAATAATAAAATGTGAATTCTACTGAAACTTGAGTAACCCCCGTCCCGTCCCCTAAGTGGAACAATGTTCCACTTTTGTCGAGCATGACAAACTGTACATCATCCCTTATGTCATGTATGTAAATATGGATGCGTAATTGGTTTTCTAATAAAAAGTGCCGAACCAATTCTTGACGTACAGTTTTTCACGACGCTTGTCTTTCACAGAGCGAGATTTTTACTTTATTCATGACCTACTTAATGTTGAAATACGTGTGATGTTAAATTCCGTGTTTTAATAAAAAAAAATAAAAAAATAAATAACGATCTGTCGTGGTTTGAGGTATGTGTTTTGAAATTCTCTCACTGATCCATTGGAAATACGCCTTATGGCACCACTTGTTACTCACGGCCAGAGTATCCCCTGTTTGTGTTTATGAATATCAACCAAGGATACAATCCAAACGACAGTCACGTACAACACAACACTTTTAATTCTTTAACTATTTACAGTCATTTTCAATTGCCACACTGTGTATCAAAACATTTACAGCTTGACAAAGTAACCAAAGAAGGTGTTATCACAAAGTGTGTTAGCTCAAATCACATTCACAAGTAGGCCAGCATGTCACACTGTTGCTTCATGAGCTGAGCTCACGACATTTGTCTCTCCATTCACCATTGATCCTTATCAGGTTTGGGGTGGTGCGACACACCGTCACCGCCACCACTTGTTTTGCTCATGTTCCGCTCACGTCAGATGCTCAGACTCACTCCCTGAATTCATCGACCACACCCAAGTGACAGATAGTCACGTGCGCAGACGAGACACGCCACCATAACATATACCGCGGTGCTTCAACTGTTCAAGGGTTAGGCAGATGTTGACAGATTGGGTATTGCAATTGCTGACTTTGTGGACCAGGTTCAAAGATTTATATTCATGTAAGAACAGTACAGATATATCAGGATGAAATAGAAATGTATTATTCCTAGTGCAATGCCTTCAGGCCATCGCCATATCTCACGACTGTATACGCAGGGGGAAAAAGGAAAAATAAAGGATGTGGGAAATGAAGCCAAAAATTAGGGATATGTGTTTTTACCCTTTATATCGCCCCACTCCCACCCCACCCCACGCCAAGTATAATTGCACTATGAAATGTGAATACAATTACATACATTTACATGATCAATGTTGTACAATAACAATCAACTGTGGTCATGGGTCTGCAGAGTCAATCACAGGACACACGCAACCCACGTGAACCAAGAAACTTGAGTATAGATTCATAGGTCCTACTATGTAGAATCATAGTGTTGACATATGGCTAAATGCTATGCTATGCTGTATCCGTGGTAATCATGCTGCATGTTCCACATGTAAGAGTCATCACAGTTTATTTCCAATATAACCATCAATGGTGGACAAACTAGCATTTCACGATCCGCAACAAATACTGTGCATACACCAGGAGAGATTTGCCGTGCGCATAGGTCACCATGCCAGCTTCCGTGTCTGTTTGGTGACGAAAGTGCTCGATTCTTCAACGACTGGCGGAGTGGCTGGCTTCATCTGATTCCTGATACTGGGAAGGTGCAGCTCTAAGTTGTCTATCGGTGGTCCAAGGGGTCTGCAATTACGTAGACATTTGACAGTGTCAAATGACCGCATTCTCACACAAGTATCATGATAGCAGTTGTAAATTAGTTTATCTTTCAATTGTGTCGTAAGATTAAAATCATAATTAGCACCGCTATAGTACAGTGTCCTATTTATGAGACTTTATGAGAGCTAATTACTGTGTATCACGAAAGAAACCGCGTGACTCACGTGATCATGGACACGTGAATGGCACTGCGCAGGCGCGGGTCTGGCTGCTGCCTGCTGCTATAGTAGCTGACGGAGTGGACCGTCTGGCGCGCCAGGTCAGGCAGCAGCAGTGCCGCCTTCTTACGGCGCTCTCGGTCACGGTAGATCTTCTGTCCGTCCAGCAGCTCCCTGGTGGAGCAGGGGAAGGCGGATGGTGACCAGGGGAATTTGTACTGTGGTTGCCTAATTACTCCCCTAGGTAGAGCTCATGGTTTCCACCGTCATGTTTTCTATCTGATATGCTATCCTTAAAGTGTGCTAGTACTATATATGCAATACGTGTAAAGTGTGCTACGTAGCAAAGCATTGAGAAGCCGTGAGCTCTAAATTTATAAGACCTACCACAGAACCCGTGGATGTGACATTTGTTGTAGCATAGTCAGAGGTTCTACTGGATTAGAAAGTTTATGTCACTTACTCAAAACTGATTTCGCCGTCTTTGTCTGCGTCCAGTTTGTCCATGAGCTTCTCAATCTGGTCCTCTGACAACGGCACCTGCGCCTCCTGCACAGCCACGTGAAGACAACAGGTTGGAAGTCGAATACAAATTTACATGATTCAATTGCTTTTCTTCCAAAAATAATTCTGTACTACACATTTTGAATATAATTTTAAATGTAATGATTTATGTTTGAAATTTTCAGTTTAGAATTGCTTTTTGAAGAAAAGCAGGTAATATCTTTAAGTAATTGAATCTAGCGACCCACTGCTTTATACCTCATAACAATAACCAACTGGACATACAAATTTACAGATACAACCACAAATGATGTGTTTTTTCTATCTAATTTAAAATCTGGTTAAAACCGGCGTGGGGTCAATTACAATTCTAAAATGTTACAAATGCAACAAAAAATGATTTTCTCACTAATTTAGAATACAATTACAACAGGCGTGGGGTCAATGATAACTCGAAGTGGCTCCGTTATTAAAAACAAAAACACTAAACAAAAACAAACAAACAAACAACAACTAATAAATATGCAAGCATAACGATGGATGAGAAAAGTAGGATAATATTTATTACGAAAACCAGACACAAAGTTCACAAAAGGAAGTGGTTTTTATCAACCCATTCGAGCTTTACAATGAATAAAACAAAGGGAACCGTATCAATGGACAAATTAAAATTCTTTTCAAAGCCCTTAGATGCAATTTTCTATGGAATAACACTATGGAACACCACACAACATACAAGTCTTCATGCTCGAGCTCAAAGCTTCTGTAGCCAGATGGATAGAAATTTGGACTCTGGATTAGACATTGTGTGCTAGATTCGCGTTTGGGTCGGTGGTGGTTGTTGAGCCATGCCACTACAATATGCAGTTTTGTTTGGATGTCGCTAAACGTCAGGTGAGTGAACGCTAATGTGAATGATACGCACGTCTGTGCTGACGTTTGCGATGTGCTATATGCTCCCCAGGGAGTTGATAAAGGTATAGTGTAACAGAGATGCCACTGAAATAAATTGCGAGAGCACGATAACAGTGAATGTGGACTGTAAATAAGCACATTTACAAGCACATTTACTGTAGTGCATTGGACCTTCATGCCAGAGCACTCTTCTACAAGGAACAGACTACATACTATATTCAACAAAGTTTTTTAAACAACAAAAAGCAAGTCTCCACTCAAGCGTCTTCTTTGACCTTCATGCCAGTGAGGAACTCTTTGCGGGACACAGTGTTGCTGTTGTCCTTGTCGAGCTGAGTGAACATGTCCCACAGGCGCAGTGAGTTCTGCTTGACGTACTCCATGAGCAAGCTCAGTGGGTCACCCAACACGGTTCTGCAATGTACAATTTCAAACTTTGCCATTCATTTATCAATAATGCTAGAAACACTGCATTAAGAAAACATAAGGAAAACTAAAATAAAGAAATGCAGAAACTGACAATATTCTGAGGTACCCAAGTGCTACTTCTATGTTACCGTTGGTGTTTATTTGAACAGGTCATACGAAGCACTTAAATGATTTTGATTGCATATACATTCAATAACCAAACGACACACACTACAACATCTGGATTCATTAAGGATTGTGTTTCTTTAGGCATGCTTGAACCTCGTTAGCTACATGCGCTGGTGATACTAACTTCTTTTTCTTTCGCCTGGTGGCGTAGGGATCGGCATTGCTCACGTGACCTCCATGAACAACCATGAGGCCTCGGTTCTCCAGCAAGTCCACGATGTCCTCAAAGTCCGGGCTCACCACAACATCCTGTAAGGGCACGGTTTACTAGCGATAGCTTGGCGCGCCACCAGTCAGAAGGTGATACAATAATGGCTCTCGTTATTCTTCATAGATATCTCAATAGACCATACCATTCACAACAATGAGTTTATAGTTACACAACATGGTGAGGTTAAGCCTGGCACCCATGTAGATGTTTCGTGCTTCCCACAAGTTTATTTTTTAGAATAATGTGACTGAGGGCGAACACCCTCTGCACCTACCAAGGGATATCTCTTTGTTTAGTTTCTTCCTGTGGGAAAATGTTTGACAAAATGGTGATGCTTTTGATATTGAGTGGTAATTACCTGGATATGAAATTCTTTCAGCACAGACTTTGGGGAGGAGTGGTACACCTGCATGATTCTGCACGCACCCACCGTGGTAATCGGGTTACGGTTCAGCTGCCAGCACGATTAGGCCAATGAAAATTAGACTACAGCAGATAACTTTAGTCTTTTTAAATTTAGCACTTTAATAAGTTATATGTGTGTAAAGGTGTACTAGTAGTGATTGTACCTGCAATTTTGCAGTGTTATCTATTATCATAAAAATTGATGCTAAATGGAGGAAAATTGAATTACCCCTAACTGTGACGTACGACAAGTGTGAGTACGATTGCACTCCTCAGCAACCAACCACCAAACAGCCATGCAACAAACAATACAACCGGACAAGCCACTACACAGCTAATACCTTGAGGACATGCAGACTCCTGTTGTGTCTGAGGCCCTCAGCGATGGCCATGGCTCCCTCTAGGTTGATGCGGTTACAGCTGACATCGAGGCGGACCAGCGCCTTGTTGAACATGAGGGCTCTGCCCAGTGCACGCCCGCCCTCGTTACCAAAACCGTTCCACGAAACGTCCAGTACTTCTAGTGTTTTATTATCCTGAGAATGAGAAACACACACTTTAGTGATCATTTAGATTATGTTTGAATTTTGCAATTCAATTCACGTTTGTAAGCAAACTTCGAACATAACTTGTCAACAGTTATTTAGAAATGGTTCGAATTGAAGGACGTACTTGCCAGTACAATGTATGTGGGTATAATATGCTTGTCTGTCATACCTGTAGTGCTTGGCCAATGTACATGGCCCCTTGCAGTCGTAGATGGTTCCAACTTAAGTTCAATTCAATGAGGCTGTCATCGTCAGCTAAAAAGTTCAGTTTAATAAATTAAGAATTTGCATACATTGCCAGTTAAGCTGTGTCCACCGGTACTGAGTGATGTAGTCATATTACTATTGTTGAAATAAAAACTATTTGAATAAAAAAAAAACACCCACCTAAGTCACACGTACACTTCCCTTTCTGGAGATATTTTAATAATTTTCTTTAAAAAATAAACAAACAAACCTTTTGCTGCTGATCAACTCCACACCATATAAAAGAATGGAAGAGCCAAAATGGCCAAATTTGTTGGGATGAGTTTGAACAGAACAACTTTAACTCAAAATGAAATGAATATTGAATAACCGGATAGGCAAGGTTGGCATATATGATCATGGTGTATTTTCGTATGTATCTTCGTATTTGTTAGAAGACCGTAACAGGTAAAATAACTTGCGGTTGTCGTGATTTTATCATTCCATTTTTTATTTTTCTAATTCTATTCTATCATATTCATATAATTTACACGAATAATTACACTAATATAACTGAAATCAGCATTGATAGCAATTAGTTTCTCTCGAGATATAGTCAACGATGATTATGATCTAGAGAGAAACGGATTTCTCGGTAGTCAGGAGCTGCTGGTCACAGCGTTTCACATTTTGCTACTAGGAATAATTTGATATAGACTAGGACTAATTATTAGTCCTAGCTAAAGAACACAATCCAAAATCAGTGAAATATATTCTTTCAAATGTTTGTTACTATGGCGAAACGTAATGTTTCAACCAAAATAGCACAGTAGAGAATTATTGTAAATATCACGTTTTTCTTATAAAATATGTACTGATTGTCCAGATGATTTACCTGTTTGCTAGATTTACACTTAATGGTATGCAGCAGGCAGTTTGCATTGTGACAACGTCATAACCAGCCTCGAAGTTTTGATCATCATTGAGCCAAGCAATCCATGACTATAAATGCTGCTTTGGGAAAGCCCATATGCTTTTACGCATGCGCAGTGTTTGTCTATTTACATGACAGGCATCATTCCATTAAAATGTCAGTGAATTATTGCCAGAAACTGCAATATTTCTAAGCTAAAATAAATACCTGTTAACTACCCTTGTTGCAGCAGATTGCATATTTTATTATGTTGACTGACAACGTTATTAAACTTGCGATTTCTCTTAGAGTTGCTATAATATGCTAGTTTCAATTAAGGATTTTTGGATTACATGATTGATTTTCATTTGACTGGTTGACATGAAGTTATTAATGTTTCTGGACAAACTTTCCTCCAGTTATATATTTCTTTATTGGTAATGTGAATAAGCACACGTACAAATTTTAGTGTTTCTTTTATGTGAAATGGGAATATTAGTATTGTTTACATTGTGCAATAAAATGTAATTTTAAAGTGAAAGTAGGTCATTAAAATACAGTGTAGGCTGGATGGAGCATTGTTCTTGGATATGAACATTATGATTTAGGCAAATATTTCTCAGACAATGCCAAATACACCAAAAAAGCTTTGTTGTGAATTTTGTACATTTGGGTCAGAAGTAACGCGTGTATGTGGAAAATTATGGACCCAAGGAAACCTGGCGGCACATCATAAGTGCATGGTATGTAAACTTAAGTTGTATTGTATTTTAAATGATAATGTGTGATTTTTATTTTCACTATTACTGATATATTTGATTTAAATTTTACATTGCATTTTACATGTATCTACATATAATCAGCCAGCTGATAGCTTTTAAAAGTTGTTAGGTATTACTTATTACTTATATATGATACAGTTGTTTTTATTTAACTTCTACGGTATATGTATTTTTCTGTCTATTTCCAGCAATATTCTTCTGGCTTAGGTCAGTATAAGGATGAGTTCAGTGATTTTGGAAACTTTGATCCCAAAGAAGTTAGAAAAGAAATTAAACGAGGGAAAAAACTTGTAAGTATTCAACTAGCTATGCTTATTTAACCAAACTTTTGTCGTAGTCCAATATGAATCATTATATTTATTATACAACTTACTTATTATTGTAATGTATATCGTGGTGGTAAAGAAGAGAAGAGAATTATTAAGTTCCCACATGATTATTACAATATATTACAGACAGAATCCTGAAGATCATCACTCTGAAATTTTCCACAATTCATAAATTTCTTACAAAAACATCTAAATCCTTCTCTAAATTGCCGTACTTAATTCTCATTGATTTACAGAAATGTAATCTATGCAAGAACCGGCATGGGTCCGCCACATCTGGCTGTGCGTTGGCCGTGTGTCCACACAGCTTTCACTACCTGTGTGCCAAGCAGGATCCCAACAGGACCACCTTGGTGAAAAAACTGCGCAAAGAACAGGACAACACACTACTTGATGAATATGTGTAAGTCTTTGGAATCAATCGAAAATGTTGCAATACAACATACATAAAAATGTTAGAGTTAATTGGAAAAAAAAACTAACTAAACAAAGATGAGAATAAATTGAATATTTTACAAAACACAACAGACAAAAGAATTTGATAAAATGAGTATGTATGTACAGGATCTACGGTTTAAAATATTATCAAGCCAAGATATATGTAAGACTACTGGCATATGTCACAGCCTCAAGTGGGTCTATACCCTACAGCCATCCAGTCGTCCGTTACCTTTGTTGTATTATTTCTTTTTCTGATGAGCTTTTCTTTACTTTTAGAATCTTCTGCAAAAATGCTCATATGAACTCTTATGAAGCCCAGAAAAAGAATGAAAGTAAGTTTAGAATCATTATTTTATGATTTCATTCTGAAAACACAAATAATAATTTCTACAACAATGACTATCTAGTACACATTGGAAATGATCTCCAATTTGGTGATTTTAGATGAATCATTTCAGATGAAAGAACTGTTTTGAAATTATTTATTTTAGTAAATGCAATGCAATTGTTTTATAGCTACATAAGGAGTTACAAGCACATTTAATTTTTCAGCTTTTTGGTATGTTGAAAGCAGTGACGAGGATGACATTTTTTCTGGGCTCCGTTCATTGGGTGAGACGTCGTCCAATTGTCCTCAATCTTCATACAAAGTATCAGCCAGAAAACGAGCATCGGCTAGTGCTTCAGAAGGCAGTAAAAAGAAGAAAAGGTACCTAATAATAGAATGATTATCTGCAGTTGATTCTGGAGCTGCAAACCCCAGCGTTTATATTAATTGCATGTGATTTTATAAAAATCCTAATGTGACAACCCTTGTAGTAGGGAAATTCAATACACTGATAAGTATCAATGCATATTTCATTATAACCTTTGAACAAATTAAACTAAATTGAATATGTGATAATGCCCAACATTATGAGCTAAATCACCTCTTGACAGTGTAATGTATTTTGTTGAATAAAATATGATTGTTTTATTTATAGTCATTAGATTCATTGAAAAATATTCTTCAATTACAATGTACACAGTCAAATGCCTCATAATAGTCTAATGGATTATCTAAGTTTGTTAAATATGTTGAGCAATATTGTTTCCAGAAAAAAGGATGACACATCATCTGATGAAGAATCTGATGTAAGTGAAGGAGAAAACAGTAAATCCTCTAAACAGTCCCATGGAAGCAAGACATCACATGGATCTAAACACTCCCATGATGACACAAAATCTCATGGAAGGTCTAAATCAACAGAGAAATCAACTGACAAGGGTTCAATATCAAATGTTGTTAAGTCTTCTGCATCTTCTGATGGAAAATCACAAAGTGACGCTGAAAAAAACTTGCCGGAACGGAAACCAACTCATCAAGATGAGGGGAAAGGGAATGAAGTATATGTCAAAAGTGTTGAAAATGGAGCTAAAAAGGTGCATATTGTTTCCAAGGAGAGCTCCAATGGACCAAGTTGCAAGTCAGTTGGAAGGCCAATCATAATGCGACCAAATGGAGAGGTGGGTTCCTTATATTTTTATTAGAAAAACAGTTTCGGTGGATAAGAATGGCATTGCAAGATGTTTGTGCAAATAGTTGCATATTTGTAGATTTTTTTGAAAATGGAAGTTCTTGCATATGAAGTAAACAGCTTCTATCAATTATAGACATAACATGATTTTTGAGCATGCTTTAAAAGTCTCTCACCACAACGATTAGATATTTGGAATTCATCAATGCAGACCAGACATTAAAGAGCTCTGTAAAATGTTAACAGTGGGTCAGGAAATGGGGCAGTCGGACAGCACTCTAATATTGGCCATGCTATCATAAATGAGGTGTAAAGGACATACTTTTAAAATAATATTTACATTATTTCTTTCCCTAAGGTGGTTGGTTTAAATGCAAATGACTCAGATGAAGCAGATTCCATACAGGACATTTTTGGGAGTGATTCCCAATTCCGTGGACGAGGTTAGTTTTATTTTTTACACTGGTAGAGAATGAGCATGTGCATGTATACTGGAGTGCTCACCTCCATTGCTACCATCATTCATAAAGATATCATGGGCCATCATACTTAATACCTGTGCCTTTGCACCTAAATGGGCCCCATGTGTTTAAAAATCATAGATTAAAGTGTTTGATTACTAAGAAACTTTGTAGTAAAATTTGTTGAATATTCTTTAAAATATGTCTTAGTGTATTGTCTTTTCTTAAGTACATCTACATAAAATTCATAGTGAAATATTATATCCATAAAACTGATCAATTTTTAGGTTTATCCTCGGGGAGCGAGGTTATGACAGAGGCCATTCCCAGGCTGCCGATTGATCCTATTAAGACTAAAAAGGTACTTTTGACAATTTCACATTACATCATAAATCTATTTTTTTCCCAAAAGAATTGCATGTAATTTGATCTGTCAACATCTAGTAAAGTTTCATGAAGGCAGAACAAGTATTTCTTATAGATAGAAACCTAATGTGCTGACAGCAAGTTCAGAACGATACATTTTCAATCATAACTAAAAAACGGTAATGAATATCAAAATAAAAATTATAGGAATGAAACGCTATTTTTTTTGCCAGATCTGCATTGCAATTTTGATTATTCTGATTGGTTTACACAATAGTGAACACTTACATGAAAATGCCATTTTTCTAGTGTCTGTGAAAGACAGTCCGACATTTTGAACAAGTCACAATTGGGGATTAGGTACCATGATTGGAAAAGCAATGTTTATATTTTTGATTTGCATACACATGGGTTGTCACATAATTGGTGATACATAAATGTGTATGCAAATCAAAAATATAAACAAACTTGGCTGTTCCAATCAGGGTACCTAATCCCAAATTTTGACATGTTCAAAATTTCTGACTGTCTCTCACACACACTGGAAAAATGCCATTTTCATGTAAGTGTTCACTATTATATAAACCAATCAGAATAATCAAAATTTCAATGTAGATCTGGCAAAAAAATAGCGTGTCATTCCTATAATTTTTATTTTGATATTCATTACCATTTTTTAGTTATGATTGAAAATGTATCGTTCTGAACTTGCAGCCAGCACATTAGTCCTTCTCACGGGCTCCTATATTAATTAATTTCTATTACTGAGTCTTATTTTCTTTTGCCATTTGCTAGCAGATGCACTTTGGTTCAAACATTTTATCCAAAAGAAAAATTGGTCTAGTAAAATGCCACTTGAGACAACTGAGGCACATATGAATGACATCATTTTGTAACTGTCCAACTTACATTATTTCTTTATTTCTTATCAAGTGTATTCTATTATTATAGATGTACTATTTATTTCATATCACTTATATACTTCATTGTTTTCATATTTGTTTGCCGTCACACATTTATGTATTGATATGAATTAAGGTGACAAATAAGTCCACACGGGCTGGGTATTTCACTATATAGCTATTTATGTATTTGAAAATGTAAAACACTTGTCACTATAATAAATAAAATAAAATCAATCATATGCCATGGATTCAGCACAGACGTTTACTTTAGGCAGCGAACATGATTGTACGTGACATTGCAGGCGGCAAAGCACCTAAAGAGTTCAGGCGGCGACCTTTTGCACGCCATCTGCCGCCGCATCAGCTCCAGCGAGGAGTTTGAAACACCACCGGTCAAGCAGGTCAAGGGCAGAGTGACCGTCCGCAAACACCGAAAAATTCCACGCAGGTCACACGCGGTGGACAGTAAGGTAAGCCAGCTGTTGATTGCCGTTGCGCATTTTATATAAGTCACGTCCATGTAGGTTTTGAGTGGAATTTTATTGAATTATTAGCTAGTACAGAAGTCGCTCATATAAGTAGCTCACTAATTTTGATCACTTTTAATACGAATACAAGTTGAGCCTATGAGCTTCAGTTCATTTTTCAAGCTACATGGAAGTTTCTTAGCTGCATTTAATGCATGAAGTTTTAGTGAATGAGCTGGCAGCAATGAAGGCTTAATTAAACTTCTGAAAGACTATGCTGCGAATCGGTAAAGCAACTCAAGAATGTGGATATGATGCAAATCACATTTACAGAGTAAGCTCAAGTCTCATTTTATCCTGCTGAATCAATTTTCACTTTTCAATTGATACATGTTTTATATAAATGGCACGGTGCTGTTGTTGCAGATGTCGTCTGGTCCAGCGGGAAGTGACGGGGAGACCAAGAGTGACGGGGCCACTACAGATGGCGAGGCCAAAACGCCCCCACCAGGACCTGATGTAAGTACAGCATGGCGCTGTTGTCATGTACCTTACATGTATGTGTGTACTGTGGCCACTATGATTTATATAGATATAGCAAGTATTAGCAACACATTCAAAAATTTGTGATTCAGTTGAATATGGATGACATCTTCTGACGACATCATTTACACAGTACAGTTGTTGTCAGTGCTTATGTAATCATATTCCCTGAGTCTTTGATATATTTGGAATGAAGTATTATTGAATATGTGAAATGAGAATTTACTGATTAAAGACCATTGGCAGATCATTGAATAACATTGTTTTTCCTTTATTAACAGGAAGTGCGGTCTGAAGATGACCAGCCCTTTGTGAGCTTTCAGGGTGCTGCAGCCAAACCTATGACCACTACCATGGAAAATGGCTGCAAGCAGGCCAAGTCAATTGGGCCAGTTATTTCACAGGTAGGTGAAGTTCATGGCACAATCTTTGTGATTTCAAAAATGCCCTTTCAACTGGCAATTGTGCAGCAATTTTGGAATCTTTATCGTGCACATTTTTGTAAAAATATTTTGTCACTGGTGTTTGGCTTTGAGTGTGGAAAATCTAAATGCTATGGAGTGTTGCCTTCTAGGTAGTAAAATAACGATACAACATAATATGGTTCGGGTCTTAAATATTAATGTATACATGTCATGTTTCAAACTTTCAGTAAATAACGTCTGTTGTAACCATTGAGTGTTGCCTGGCAATCAGTCAAGCAAATCCTATTTAGCTTCATCCTTTCCTGAAGTTTATGTAGGGGCTGGACGGTAGTACAATATTGATAAAAAATAAAGATTTTCTCTTAATTAAATGGCTATGCATGTGATACTGGTGTGAGTAAATAATACCTCTTTGTAGGTTGGAGTGTCCTCAGTGATGACCAAGACCCAGGTTAGCAGGGCGTTGCCATTCTCAATCGAGGGGGTGTGTGGATACTTTTTGTATAACTATTTTTATTCTATTGTCTAGATCTGGTCTTTCTATCCTGTTTTTTTTTCAATGTGCGAATTATTTATACTTTTGACTAATACAACATTGGGTACCAAATGGTCATTTAGACATTTATTTTATGATATACCAAAAACAATTTGGACAATTTGGAGTTATAATTTTGAAGAGATTTTTTCTTAGGTTTTTTTCCCGGTAGATTAGTCTTAAATATATTGATCACAAACATGTTCTCACTTCGGAAGGTAACATAATTTTTATATCTAAGTATAAATAAGTATAAATAATGAAAAAAAGTTGTATGTGTGCACATTCTGATGTTTTTAGTTTAAAAGTTACCCAAAATATAGAAATTTTGGATATCTGTCTTCTTTGTAATATGATAATACGGTTTGATATAAGATTTTTAAAACTACTCATTCACATCAAGTTTGTTTCATATCCATAAGGATTTTTTACAAACTAGGTGGTGAGTGAGGCAGTGGGCAAGGTTTGGCAGGAAGCGCACTTGTCCCAGGAGGGTGTGTCGTCCTCCCAGGGAGCCCGTCTGGACCTCGATAGCGTGTTCACTCAGGAACTGTCGCCAGCTGGTGCGATGACTCAACCACGGGCACGACCAGGTTAGTATTTATCGACAAAGTACAATTCATATCTATTTGTGCAAATCATGGAAATACAAGTGTAACCGATTTATTTCTAAAGTGCAGAATTCTTTAGCTGATGTTTGAATCTTTGTCTTGTAATGTAGGAATAATGTTTAACATTAGTGGGAAGTTTTGGAATATTGTTTTTCCATTTTAGGTTTGAACATGGAAAGTGTCTACACTCAAGAGTTATCTGCTACACAAAATCTTCCATTATCTACGAGTAAACTTCCCACAAATGGCACTCAGCTGCGAGTTCCACCGACTCATATTGATCTTTCCTGTGAAGGAATAGAAGAAAATGGCAAAAAGAAAAAGTTGCTAATGAATAGTAGTGATGATGTTCTAACTATACGGGATGAAGAGCAAATATTGTTAAGAAAAAAAGGAATACCGATGGAGAGTGTTTTTACCCAGGAGATGACTCAACAGGGTGACAATGATGATGTCATAACTATTACAGAGGACAGGCAAATGGATATGGAAAGTGTATTCACCCAAGAATTTAGTGTTAAACCTAAGACACAAAACATCTACAATGTAGATACAGATGAGCTAGAACCGGGAGAGATATCCAGAACATATAATCCATCGAGAAATGTTAGCAGGCACATGGAAACGATAAGAGATGCCCAAGCAGACAGTAATTTGGATCAGTCTAAGTCTGGAGAACCAATCAGGACACCGAAAGCGCAGGGGACTGGGGATTCAGAGTCTATTTTTATAGACCCGAATGATGGATCTATAAAGTCCATCACAGCCGTCTGCCGTGCACAGCAACCAGACGTAAGTAGAAGTCAAATCTTACCACTTTTGTTTTTGTGTTGTCCTGTATTCAGCAATCAGTGATTGTAGATTCAAAGCATTTACAAGGTTGAGAAACGTGCAGTGAAAAATCGCAAATAATAGGAAAAGCACCACAAGTTTAGAAAATCCTTGCAGGACTCAGCCGCGTTTCTTCTTTCTCCACAGACGGCCAGTGTAGATGTGCTTGGCGTCAGTGAGGAGGATGCCGCAGACTGGGTCGAGGAGCCCATGAGTCCGTCTCTGCTGTCCTCTCCCAGCAAGCCGTTACTCACTCCCACCACCTCTGCAGCCAGCCCTCCACAAGTGGGTACTCCCAGTCACTGACTAAACCAGTTAGTCAGTCTCTCTGTCACAGATTTATCAGTTCATCCGTTACTTATCAAGTAGCCTAAGTATTTATCGCAAAGTAAAAAATGATGGCAATGTCCAAGAATATGCAGTAAATATCTGCCAAATGACTGTTGTTTTAGAGTTGTAAAGGCTCAATAGCCTCATGCATAAACCATTTTCTCATCAATGTAAATAATCCATTGAGTCGAGAGTATTGCATAGAAAAATACAGGTAGCTGGAGTATTCATGAAAATTAGATAACTGCCATCTTACCACACAGTGAATATTGTTGTGAATGTATAAAGTATTTTGACGTTGTTATAATCATAACGATTTTAGGTCTTGCAGCTTGCCAACAAAGAAACGCAGTCTGTCAATGTTGTGGATACCCCAGAGTCACAGCAGCCGTATGTTTATATGGACAATGCATTAGACTCGGAGAGTGTGGTGAGAACTTTATAAATGACATACCAATGATACCATAATGTAGCATAATGAAATTGTTTCAAATTTGGACTAGCCCACGGAGGGTAAATACTAAATATTGATACATGTACTGGAGCGTGTAGATTCTGAAAACTTATAGAATCAGTGCGGGTATTTTTTTTTTCTATTACCATTCCTAATAGAAAATTAGGAATTTCCCAAGGATGGATAGTTCTTGATGAATCTCCAACCTATATAAATAATCCTATATTTCCTATGTACCTGAAGATGGTTATAGTTTGTGAATTTTGAAAATTACTCATGTATTTTTTCATACCCATAGTAATGCATCCGAGAGCAATAATTTTATTTCTCGTTGCAGGACAAGGAAGCAGATTCTCCATCGAAGAGAGTGATAGGAGAAATTGTGTTAAAAGTAGAGAAAGATCCATTGGACACAGACCAAACAAAACCAGTTTCTACGTCTCCAAACTTCAAACCGTTATTAGCGGTAAAAGAAGAATCAGACTTGAATGAAGAACAGCAGTCCCAAAATGAACCTGCTGATATATCTTTGTCTCAGTCTGTGTCCTTGTCCCAGTCTTCGTTTGACAGTCAAAATCTTAGACTTTTGTCTCCTCTGGCATGTACACCTGATGGCAAAATGTCAACCCCAGAACGTGACGTGCTGACGCCTCCTCGTAAGAGCCGGTTAGTACTAGTTTATTGTTTTGTGACATATTTAAGGCTCTTTCTTACTCTGAGCCTGTTACGTCTGTAACATTTTAATGTAAAGACCATCCATAATCATGATAAAAGTCTTGGATTGAAAGGGTCAACCTTTTGCTATTCAATTATTGTTTGTACATGATTACAAGTTGTGCCATTTATATGAATGCAAAGTGCTAGACGTGTCCTGTAAACTTCAATTGAATATTGTCTCATCAATTTATCATCAATGTTATGCATTAAAACTTTGATACCCAAGAATAATTATTTAGACATCATTTATGAACATTTTACTATTCCCAGTGAACTGCACTGCAAGGTATAAGTGAATTATTTGTCACTGCCAGATGCCTTTCTATGTAGCAATTTGATTGCATCCTGTATTCTCCAGATTTGTGGGTGACAAAGAAGTGAGTGATTTGAGACGGACATTTGACTCTTACATAGAGGAGGCTTCCAAGTCCAAAGCGGCAGTAGTGACTTCAACTCCACCCAAGGTTAGTTACCACCGAGCCTAATTCAATGGCCATATGTAAGTCACTATTTGAAAGAAGGGTATAATTTTGAAGGAGGATTATTCTTATTAAGTCATTTCTTTTATTGTCATTATGATCGTAGCATTGCCATTGTACTAACTAAACGTCCATTTATAAAAGCTTAAAAAACTGTCTATTGCGCTTTCACTAAACTTTGGTTCAATGGTTAAGATTGTTATCTTCCAAACTAGATTTGACCTCTTTAAATCGAGTTTAGGTTTTGTGTTGTATCCCTCATCTCAGCAGTGTAAGTTCTTTGGATATGTAGCAGAAATAATCTATAGCTCTTTGTTGTCATACCAAAGAGAGAGGTGAGCTGCAATGAGCCAAAGTTCTCTCCGAAGATCACAGGAACATGCTCCCTGCGTAGCAGCATCCAGGATGAGAAAGCACAGGTGCCAGGTAGGTGTTTTGTACATGATGAATAACTGTGACTTATATGAGCCAGCACTTGTATTTTCAATCACATGATGGGATAACTAATGTAAAAGAAGTGGGCCAGGGCACGGCAACGTCCTGTCAGGTTACAACATACTTGACATAGAGATTCAGTGACATAGAGGCTAGTATGGAGTAAGGCTGCATACAAGGCTATAAATAGTATCGTAGGCGTCAAGTGGCCTGACGAGGCTTTGCGCAATCGATACTGGCCAAGTATGACCACGTCTGAACGTCTGATAGGCGTGCAAAAACCTTTACAAGCCTGTCTCTTGAATTCCCTTACACTAATATTTTACTTGTTTGTTTTTGTAAAGCATTTTGAATATGCCAGCATATCAAATTTCAATTTTTTTCCTATTCATATTTTCTGAAAGCGTCTTACAATTCCTATTTTGCAGAAGATTCTATTTTTTATTTTTTTTTATGATGCAATTAGAAAAAATAACTAAAAGCAACTATTGCTTACACGTGTTTCCAACTTAACTCTTTCTATTTTCCTATTTCTTTATTTTGTGCACTGGTATCTTGATATCCAGAAAAGATCATAATGTTAAACTTCGTCCAAAGTTAAAACCATAACACACAAACCTGCACTAACTAAAGTGGGCATAAAACCTAATCTGTTTCGTTCAAACGTATGATATTTTAATTGACATAGTGTGGATGCGCTTGAACTCAATTGGCCCTACCACTTTCTAACAACTAGCAAAAGTTGCTTAATAACTTGCTAAGCGTATCAATCAAATAAACCTCATTCAGGAAGTACAAATAAGCCAGCTATTGTTATAAGTTTTCCCTTTTTTTATTACAGGAAGCCCTAAAAAGTCCATTGTGCATCGCAGCATCAGCCCCCAGAAGGAGCCCAAGAGCCCTGTAAAGCTGCATGTTACCAGGTGCACTACTCCGCCCATGACGGGAAGCCCCAGGGTCAGCCCACCGAGGACCAGTCAGGGGGCCCGGGACAGTCCACAGAGGACCAGTCAGGGGGCCCGGGACAGTCCACAGAGGGACCAAGGTTTCAGGAGTGCAGGTTAGATGAATAGTTTTAAAGATCAAATAATGGGGTCTGGAGTGACTTTCGGCACTTCTATTACTTAGTGTTTGTGAGCATTTTGGTATATTTAATATGAGCTGAGGGTGGATAGTATAGTTAAGAAAAGCATTTTATTAAAATAATTTTCGTGTTAACGCGCACTTGCTGGAAAACACTCTGTTTGACAACACAAAATCACGTGACCGGGTATGACGTATTAGTTTCAAAACAAGGGAATCTCCCGTAGTAAAAACTCCAATTTCTTCTTCGATCTGCCCAGTGTCGGTATATTAGGAGCTTTGAAGTAATTTTTATTGTTCCATCAGTTCAAGAACATCATTCTTCGCGGATTGATAGATCTGATTGAAGATGTC
The DNA here is from genome assembly GCA_019095985.1 of Streblospio benedicti. Classification (NCBI taxonomy): domain Eukaryota; kingdom Metazoa; phylum Annelida; class Polychaeta; order Spionida; family Spionidae; genus Streblospio; species Streblospio benedicti. The sequence continues at coordinate 51,578,889 of CM032662.1, forward strand.
ATCCCGCTGGCATTTTTTCATAATCACGCCGGTTGTCAAATTATATCGTCGGAACAAAGCACATTTTGCATGGCGAAATTTAGGAACAAAATGTCGCACTTTGTATTCATAATTGGTATGATTCAAAACGCACATTACTGTAGATTACAAACATGATAATTGAATTGCTGTAAGTCAAAAGCCCTCGGAAATATTGAGGGAAATGGGAGACCACCTCACCTTTCGTGATTTATCGTCACCGGCTTGTCAAAACGTTCTCATTGGTGCTTCTGTCTCGTTACGTCACAGTCATAGTTCATGCATGCATGCTGTTACCATTTTGTGTTTACATTGAATGAGGACGAAAAATACCAAATTATATTCTAATGCATTTCAGGTACTGTGTACTCTCTTTCATTATAAAATATCACTTGTTATAACTTGATACATATAAATTAGCTACAGCTATGCATTTTACTAGCTTCAAACACCATTTCTTGATCTTTAATGTACTATGAAGACAGCACTTGTTGCATGCATTTCAATGTATGACGCTTGAAATCAGGTTACAGGATTGAGTTGAAAACTTGTATTTTGGCCCACTAGGTGGTATAATATGCAGTAATTAAATTCCTCTTATTGTTCTTTTAATTTTTTAATTGGCCCCACTCAATATACTGTAACGAGGCCATTGAATCATCATGTTATTCAACCGAGGAAGTACAAAAAGTTAGTACATGTACATGTAAATCATCTACGTCTACATCTACATTCATATTTCAACACAAAAAGGAGAAAATTAGAAGAAAGATTAGAAAGATTTGAGGAAAGACATTTCAGAAATGTCTTTGAATGAATGATTACTGACTGATTAATGTGAGAATTTAAGAAGGCGCATGGATGTGGTAGTCGGCAGTTTGTTTCACCGTGTCACGTGTTGTAGATGCTGTGTTGTGTGTGTGCAGCACGAGTCATGTGAGACACACGGACAAAGACGCCATCTACCAGAAGGGCAGGGAATTATTCAACGTGAGACGCCACCAGGTACGTGATGATAAACACTTTTTGGAAATGTGCATTTTTGTAACACTGTGCAACTGTTTGTTTTTTCGTCTATTCCATTGATTACGTCTGTCTGAATGTTCATTTTCCGTACGCGAATCTATGCTATATATGGTCACAGCAATCACAGAAAGACCACTCATTGTTAGGACAGAAGCTATACACAAAGATATACATGTATTGTAATTAATGGAGTCACCAAAGGCAGTTTATTTCCAACCAATTAAAGGAATTTTGTTCAACATACTAAGCCACAACATATATTCACTATTAAGTCAGCTGCATGTTGATGTTGTGTAGGTGCTTATGAAGTTGTGTCCACCCACTGGAGGCGAGGTCCAGAGTGAAGAAGCCCAGCTGAGGGGCCTGCTCCACGTCAAACACATACTCACTGCTCTCAGGTAAATGTGCATTCAATATATAAATGTAAAAATACAAAATGAAATCAAATGTACATCAATATTTTCACTTTAACATCATTGTCCAATGATATTCGCTTATTATACAGAGATCAGGACCTGCAGACTATCCAGAAGCTGGCTCTTGATAGGTCTATGCTTCCAGATGAAGTGAGTACCATTCTATAATGCTTTTGCATGGAAAGAGGAATATTAGTGGTATTTGTGCTTAAAATAGAATGATAGACCCCACTAGTAAAACACTTTTCTGCGTCTTTTCATTTGAATTTAATCAGATACGGGGCACTGAGCCTAAATGAAATAAAGAGTACCTCTTTGATCTCAATTCGAAAGTCTAGGGGATTGATAAGTTAGTTAACGAAAAGAAATTTTGATTTCAGACCTCTGGCACTGAGACCAACCCCAGTGCCACATGCTTGACACAAGACATTAAGAGTCTAGTGGCTGAAATCTCACCCAAGTACCCAACTGCCAGTCTACATCTTGAGAAACTATCACAGGTCAGGCAGCATAAACCAAAGCAAAAGCTTTTGTAATGACAAACTTCTTCATATTTCATTATGAACCAAACCCATGTTTGCAATGCTTACCAATAGCAAAATCATACCAATACTTACATGTATGTACTTGTAGCAAGGAAATGTACATTTAGTTTTGAGTTGCTATATCTATTTATATAGTGAATAATACATACTATTTTTAAATGCATGCACACACATATAAAGCTTCCATCACATTGTAAGTTGTTTAAATACTACAGCGTACTTTGTTTCTTTTCTATATTATGCTTGATTTGCTGTGAAATATCTTACTGTGAAGAAATCCACCCCCTCCTGGCAGAAAATGAAGCAATATGTCATTCTATTTCAGCCTTCATCAACCGAGACATCAGCAGGACTAACACTAATGTTACGCCTTAATGATACCACAGATCCTGGCTACAAGGTTTGTAACTTGCAGTTAGTTGCTTGATCATTTTAAAAAAAGGTTATTCCATTCAAACATTAAACATTTTTACTATTACCATTGCAGTTATATATCATTTATTAATAAATTTATAGCAGGATTTACAATCCAAGAATTTAAACTGTTATGGTTTTAGGTGCGAGACAAGTATAACAACATCTTTGTGTGGCATCCATTGATGGTCATTGACAAAAAACAAGTCTTGTGTGACCCCGAAAGAGAGTATGCCACTCTAGCATCATGGCTTGACAAACAGGTTGGTAATTATGGAATTTTATAAAGCTTATGTTGAATGTGGAGGCATTTTATGAAGTAATATTAGTTATTTATCTGTAAGCGACATAGCGGCACCAAATAAAAAACAATAGGAGTGCGTGCAGAGGTGCATTGATCTACAAAACATCCAAATATCTTTACCAACTTCACAATAGTAATAAAAAAATATACAAAGCTATATTGTAATTAATGGATTCGGGTGTAAATATGTACAATAGTAAAATCATAATTTTTAGAAAACTTTGAGCCAAATTGGGTATAGAGGGAAGCACTTTTGACATTGCCTCAGTTTTTTGTTACTAACACACTCATACTTGTCATGTAGGCGCCGGAAGGTTCTATAGATGTGTACCCCAGTGACCCCGTGCTGCTGGGAGACAAACCTAACAGTGTGACCCAGAGACTGAGTCACCATCTCCAGAAGCACACTGGTACCAGGGTGCCCAAGAAAGATCAAAAACATGTCAAGGTAAGAAATCTTTCAGAATTACAAACAATTAATATCGTATAATGATTCTTTGATGCATTTTCTTTACTGCAAACAGACCACTGGTCTATACTAATATATTTATCATAAAAATGGTGTTTACATTCACAGTGTATTTTTTTATTTTTTTATTATAGTGAGTGTTAACATACGTTTGAACTATATTTTCAATATGGAATCGGACTCAGTCGTTTTGGGCCTAAAGAGCCACCTTAATAGTAGAAAATTTACATTTGATAATTTGCAGTGATAAGCAGTTGTGTTACCAGCTATGAGAATCATGACTATTATAACAATACAACAACCAATATAAATATCACAGTTTGACAATTTTACTATCACTTTAAGCAACTATAATGTGCATCTTTTTAGGTGTGTACTATCGGTCCACTTAACCATCAGATCACCCCAGCTATTTCACCGTACCTCCATCGCTGTATACCCCACCTAGTGGAGATGCTTGTAACAAGTGAACGACCTTGTCTTCTCTGTGTAATTGACATTGACTCAAGTGTGAGCAGCATAAAAGACGTCTGTGCACCCTTGGTGGGATATGACATGAACATTGTCACAGCATTTGGACCATCAGAGTTTTCCCCTTCATGCTTTGTTTTAAAAGTGTTGAAGAGACCATAATATTTTCATCAGGCACCTTGTGACTGCAATATTTAAACTGTTGATAGGTGATAATAGTGTGTTGTATTCGAGATTTGTACACAGTAATCAATTTTTATAGTAGGTTGAACATGATGGACTGTAATATCTGGAAAAGTAGTGAAGTATTAAAGTATAAGGCAATTTATAAAGTAACCATGATATTTACTTTTGAAAGTCGTAAAATATCAGGCTTAGTATTAATTTTTCCCTTACTACAAAAAGACAGTTGCATTACAATATTATTATATAGTGACCTTCACTCTTTGGAAGTTATGTAATGAATTGACCATGTAGATCTGATGTTTTATTGAAAGTTGTACTCACAAAACGTTGTTGTACATTTGCGTTCTTGAGAACGTAGAATTCTCATCAAGAGAAAGTTATAAAACATGTGAGTTTTTAAACCGATCTTGTAGGAATGTTATTTTAATTGTTTGTTTTATAATGAATGTTACTTAGTTTGTAGGCTTGAAAAAAAAAAACTTTTCTCAAATAAGTTGTAAAATTGTTGTCTGTAGGTTCCCAGATTTTTTTTTGAAATGTGTGGTTTTAATTAGATGATAAAAATATCCATTTTTGATTTTACGTTAAACCTCTAGAACTTTTGAAATTTTAAAACTGATAGAAATGATAATTTTCTATTTGGAAAATGTTGCAAAAATCATGATCTCATTTTTATTATGTTGATACTTAATATTTGTTACTGACATTTTGTTTGAGATGCTATTATTATATTGTTATTACTTTAGTAGCTCAGGTTTATTAGAAATTCATAGTTTGTAATGTTTTCATTGTCGTAAACATTTAGGGTTAAATCCTCTGGCTAACAGATACAAGTGCTAAAACCACTCTTGTACATAAGTTTAGAGAGGTAGTTAAAGAAAACAAGAAAACCACTTTACTGGAAGTTGTTGCTTAGAAAATCACCAAAAATCATTAATTGAGAAAGTTAAATTCATAACCCTACTAGTCTATCCAGCTTTTGGGCAGGCTTAATGTGATATGTATGTCGAGTCATTATAAAGTTTTATAGATCTAACCATTTTTGAAAACGTGCAATAATCAAAGTATTGTAACTAACACTGAATATTTTATAGATAATTGAAACTATAGGATTATTTGTGTTTGATGGTGCTTTGCAAGTATTTGTGGTTTTAAATGTGCAATGTATTAATGCAGAAAATTATATTTTCTCTAATAATGGTTTTATATTCATGTACATTGTATTACTCCTACATGTACATACATGTAGCATGTATATAATTGCTATTATTGTTTATATTGTATATACATGTACATACATATAGTGTGTAAACACATTGTACACCGTGTTGTCAAATATTACATGTTCTTCATAGCTAACATACAATATAGTTATGGCTTCTATTGTTGAAGCAAGTTTTCAACCAGACACGGATTAGTATGAAATCTTTGTAGTTTACAATGTGCATTGTAACTTAAGTGCAAAACACCAAATTTCAGAGCTTTTCTGCATTGTGATATTTTGCAATAACTATTGTAAATTTTGTTGAATGCCTACAGTATATTTGTTGATTATTTTACCTAGTACATGTAAAGTAAATTTTCGGAAGAAGACCACCATTGGGGTTTAAGCTTAGTGTACAATAGATAGAAAAGGTGGTCATTGTACAGAATATTTATGACATGGTGAGCATTGGTCCAAGAGAAATATTTACTTTGGACAGGTCGTCTTATTAGGAGGACGAACTTTTTTTTTCTTTTTTTTTTTTAATTTAGATTATGGGAATGTAAATATGAACTTAAATGTGCATTTTGTTAAATTCCATTTTTTACCAGTACATGTGCTTTTTAAGTGCTTTAAGGTTGTTTGTACATGCATTGGTTCAAGATGGGTTCAAATTGCCTTCTCGTCTTCGAGTTGCACATAGAGTGATATATCAAATTTTGTTGTGTAACCCCCCCATTTTATTAGGCCCGGAATTTGGAAGAATCCAGGCGGATTCAGCATTTTTAGTTGCTCCCCGGAATATGATGATTCCATCCTCCTATGTACCCGGACTACTTAGCTAGAAACGGAGGCCAAAGGCTCCGTCGTCGTAGTAAAAATATAACAGTCACATGCAACCGGAGGCTGAAAATCGTTCTGGCGGAATGTGCGAGATAGGCAAATTGACATGCAGCCTGGAGTCTAAATGACGGTGTCATGCTAAACGGAGAGCATATATAACGGGCGGAATTCACGGGAATCAGCCTCGTGCATGGTCCACAAACTTGTTGAACTTATATGAATACAAGTGGAAAAAACATGGTCACCAGGAATATGGGAGGCTGTGGTTGGGGGTAACATTGCATGCCTCAAGTTGAGTTCTGAATTTGTTGGATATGGTGTCACATAAGTCTACATTATGATACCCACTTTCTAAACACAAGCATTTCTGTCAAGCCTAGTCAGTGGGTACATATACAGCTTAAAACCATACAGATGTTGGTAGATCCTCATCTATCCCTGTCCATGACGGTACGGAGACATAGGGAGTGTAGCCCGTAGTGTCGAATGATCCTGCAATCAATCCGGAGGTTTTTACTACGGGCCGGAGCTCGAACAGAACTGAAGCGGAGCCAAACGGAGCCAAAACGGAGCATTTATTTCCGCCCGAAGCCTCATCCGGAGGGGATTAACGTTGATCGATATTTCTCTTTCCGGCCGGCATATGAAAAATGACTTTGCATGAGAAGTGGATTTTGCAGCCTTTGTTTCAGTGTCCGGAACCTGAAAATCGCCAGCCGTAATGGTCCACGGATTCTGACTTTGCCATTTTTCGAGGGATTTTTTGAGATTCCAGCCGGATGTTCAGTAATAAAATGGGGGGGGGGGGGTAAATGTCTCGAAATAGACTCACTGACTGGCTGTGGAATTCCCAGGTCTTTATCATCTTATACAAAGTTCTCAACACTTGGGAGGGGAAACTGCAAAATTATATTGATTCATTTTAATGTATATGTGCATGCCAGACAGGGCCATAGGTTTGGAACTAGTTTTATGCATCGAATGGGAATTAACAAGAAACATCAACTGTTCAAGATAAAGTGAAGATGGAGTAATTCGCTAAAATTAATATATGACCTAAATGTTTTGTATATTATTAAGTTTTGTTCATCTTACATATTATAGAATTTTTAATGTAATGTACCTGTTTGTTATGTGCTTCTCTTAATGATGTTATGCAATTTTATAATTATTAAAGTATAGAGTTTGTGGATATAGCAGATTTGTAGTGATTAGCAAAATAGTGTATATAATATACCATTGCAAAATAAAGAATACATTCATATTGCGTTATATTTGTGAAATGATTGTGTGAAACATCTATATTTTACCTGGCATTAATTAATCTCTTAATAGCTAAACAGAAATGGACAATATTTAGACATTTTGATGGAAATTGGTAAATTAGATTGTTACTGTGCACAGTGTCAACGTGTCAACGTTGGAATGGATGAACAACAGTTCATTAGTTCTTTATGTCTTTAAATTAAATAGAAGGTTTTCTATTATTGTATTAAAAGATATCCTTGATAAAACATGCTGAGCAATGGCAACTATGTTTAATAATATATGTTCTGTAATTTTTAAAACGTACCTAGAACAGTTCCCAGCATAATTCCTCCATGTTGGCGGATGCTGTTATGACTCAAATCCAGATGACTAACAGTCTCGTTTTTCTGCAAGGTTTTAAAGGAAATTTGACATTAAGAATAAGAATAGTATTGCATATCACTGTTTACAATTTCCACTTTCATGGTCTTTTTTACACAATGCACTTCACTATAAGGATATGGTTTAAAGCCTATTACATACAGTGCCAAGTTATGTAACGTTCACAATAATCGGTAGGTACATGGGTATTTTGGCACCTACATTTAAAAATAGATATAATCGAACATAGTTTTGTTCTGTAACCAAGCGTGTAGAAACAGTCTGGAATATTTTGCATTGGCGTTAAACCTGTAGGATGCACACAAATTCATTTTTTTCCCCTTAATCATACCATTGCAGCATTAGCAAATCCAATTACCGGTATTATAACATGTTAGATCTAGTTTTCGTAAATGCCATTATTATCAAATACAAAGTTTTACTAACAAGCAACTTATTATGCTCTTATACATCTAACTAAGTACCTTCATGGCTGCTGCTATGAACATGGTTTCTCTGTCACCTATATTGTTTCCTAAAAAAAGTATTAATAAGGATGCGTTAATGAATATTTCATTGAGTTGGGAACAATACATTATACTAATTATACCATTGTGTTGGCAGGCATTTATAAACTTTCTGTATGGTCTATTGTATTGTTTTAAAGGTCTTCCTATTAATTCATAGCGCTATCTCTATTATGGTCTATTATGGGCGAGCGTTGGACCCTTGATGGCAAATTCATGACGACCTCCAACATATAAAAGAATAAATGAAGAAATAAAAGTATTGAAAGTATTGAATGAACATCTTGTCATTCAAACAAAAATGCACCTTCAAGTATTGTCTGCTAAAGATAAACCACTCAATGCTGAAATATTTTGAATAGCAGTCTGTGGAGAGAAGAAATGATTCCAGGCATGTGCATGTATTTACCTGCCAAGTTGATGTGCGTGAGTGTGTGGTTGTCTTCCACCATCTGGCAAATGTGCACAACACCCGAGGAACCCAGTCCCGTGTCTGACAGGTTCTACAGATGAAGAGCACAATCATTATAGCAATCATTATAGTAGGCACTGTAGTAGTTATGATGCTGTAAATCAAAGACTCCAGTCCAACACTAGTGCTTGTTGTGGGCATAGTTATCAGTAGATCTACAGAGGCTATTGAATACATTCGATTTGTTTTGCAGTCTACTTAGTGATTCTATTCAATGTTGTCAGTTCAATGTATACAAAACTCGTGTTAGCAGCAACAAGCAACATGTTGATAATAAACAAGGTGGTGTGTGTGTGCGTGCGTGCGTGCGTGCGTGCGTGCGTGTGTGTGTTTATAATTACCAGTTTCTTAATGTATCTATTTTCTGACAGCGCCTGCGCAACTGCCCGTGCACCCTCATCACAAAGGTCATTGCCGGACAGATCAAGGTCAACAATATGGATGTTATACTGAAATTGAAACAAACATTGTTTTATCTGGTAATGAAAAAATGACTAAATTAATAACAATATGATAAGTACTCGAGTAAAGTGCTTGATGATCAACCATACAACATAGCCCTCCCTCGCTACCATGAAACCCGGTACAAATACAAAAAACAAACAAAACATGCACATCTTACCGCCCAATCTTTTGACCCCTAAATCAATTAGGAAAAAATGTGTGTGTGTGTGGGGGGGGGGGGGGCGGAAAGGGAAAAACAACAAACAAGCAAGAAATGGGGAAAAATCAAACATCAAAGGCATCCTCACCACAAGTGCGGTAGCGAGCGGCCGGACATCGCGGGCACCGAGTCCCAGTGCCGCCAGACAGAGAGAGGCCGTGCCCAGCTGAGGCGCCACCTGACGCCACGGCAGCACGTGCAGGCGGCGGCACGCGGCCGCGTACACGTGACGGCTGCTGTCTGCTGCCAGTCGCGGGGTGGCGGCTGCGGGTGGTGGAGAGAAGAGGTGATGGTTTCATGCGGGCATAGTTCCGGGGTAAAACAAAAATCTCGACAATGTTCAAGTGTCCGGTAGGTCTCCCACAATTGATAGACAAGGTAATTATATTTCTATCGATATTATTTTACAAATTGTCTGTAGGTTGGGTTTTTCAACTGGTGGGGAAAATAATGGATAGGTTTGTTAAAAATAAACCTAATGGTGTTCTTTTACTGTAGCTTATGACTATCAGGTGAACCACTGGCCCAGGTCTGTCTGATCCCCAGTACAGGAATACCCAGTACAAGCCATAGACAAACAGTCGGCATCTAACGTACCATCATCCAGGTCGGTGTCATAGTCGTCCGAATCCGCCTGCTCTGAACTGGGCGAGACACCCTGCCGTATCCAGGGTAATACGTCTTCACCTGTATCCTTTGTCATATGGCTCATCAGTGGCTCCATGATCATGGACGTGGCCATGGTGGTACGATCCAACTACGATGGTGATGTGATTCAAGTAATTATCAAGTTTCCAGATGACTGTTTCATCACATCAGTATGTGTCATACATCTTACAAAACCAGCTAAAACCGTTTCAAGTAGCGCAAACGATACAGCTATAAAGAAGCCTGTGTGGCCTCTCTGTCTGACAGACGTGAATAATGTTCATCCCCGAATGTCTGATATGTGTATATTATATGAGGAATTAATGGGTGACATATCTTGCACCAAATTGTAAATGGATTTAGTTGATAGGCCTACTGTATCGTTACGAGCATTTCTCTCTTATATTATTGACCATTATTGTGGGTAATTACACCCTTTTAGCACTACCGTATTAATGATGTGCCAACCCCAATTCTTCACCGACCCATCATATATGTAACCAAAGATATCATATCTTTGATGTAACTCATTTTAAGCACCCTGTTTCAGTTAACTGCTCCACGTGCCGACCTGAATGCTATTTTCGTAACTATTGAACTTGCTGCTCCGTGATGTATGAAAAAGAGCAAGGAAATAAAGATTTATTCATCCATGCAGCCCAGTCAAACACTTTTATCCCACATCGATCGTGCTATTTGATTGTGACATAATATTCTAGTTATCGTTCATGTATAATGTGGACACTTACACTATATTATGGGATAAAGGTAGTTTTGAAGGGACGGTAAAGAACCTTGAAAGGGACGTCTAGCCAAAGGGAATGAGGTTGGGATCTACCTTGGCTGAACGCTTAACATTTGGAAACTATAGCCATGGCCAATGATGTTTGTGAATGCACTTGTAGCCATGAAATTGCAGATTTATCAAAACATTGTGATCGAGGAAAGGAAGTACACATGAACAACCAGAAAACCACGAAGGGTATTCTGAGTAAATATGGCAAACATCTCATGTATGTCTCTCTACTTGTAGCCAAACCTTGTAATTCAGAGAAACTACACAGGATACGGGGAATTCTGCTGACTTGTAATACACGAATACTCTACACAAAAATCTCTAACACTAGACAATCAGCATGTTTGTATAAGACTTGGTGTCTACACGCTTTCCTGGAAAATCAACGAACCGAGAATCCTGGGTTAGGAAAAACTTAATGAAGCACGGTGGTTCCATTTAACCCTTTCACTGTGCCAACGTATTTGTGAACCCCGGTGTGTGTAGCTTGGCGTGGACTAATAGTTTTGAGCTAGCACAATCAACTTGGTAAGGAGACGCCTTGTATGAATCCTCCACAGGGTGTTGTTGTACTCTGAATAAGCGTAACACGGGTGTAGCATTTTTCCTTTTCAACACTATATGGTAATGATCCCCCAATGGAATTAAGGATTATTAACAATGGAACCTACAGGTAGATCTGTCTACTGTTGAACAGAATTGCACTACATCTTGAGCTCCAACCAACCACAACTCTGACATCACGTGGTATGCATGTAACTTATAGCGGCTTCAATATATGATTATCACTACACCAGTAGGCAATGGTATCATTATTGATAGACTCTATACACCAGCATAAAACTCCTTTGTTTCGCTACTAAACAGAGCTTCTGAATCTACCTTAAGTGGCCGCGTGACTGTAAGATTGTCAGGGACATAGACACACTATGATTATAGTTGCGAAGAAGCTAGTATGTTACATTTTAGTATGCTTGTAGGATTTTTAACGCACTCGCGTATGATTTGTCATGCAGTCGTAGGTATAGAGTCTATGAATATGTAAAGTCACGCCACTGGGTTGGCAGAAAAAAAGAAGAAAAAAATAAACAAGGTGTTGAGTGGCCTCTCGTGTGGGTTGGCTATACGCTACCTTCTACCGACTTCATGGGCAGTCAAGAACTCCATATTTTATCCATTGCTCCCAGTACCCAGTTATGATATCCCAGCCTACTCATATTTTAAGACATTTGTATTCTTTGGAGATATCGTAAATGTAAATGTAAAAGTAAGTGTGCTTATTTGCAGGCGCAAATGTGCATGCTCTAGGGACTTTACATATAGGCCTATACGACTGGCCATTAGCATCCTTTTCACACTATACCTTCTCCACTCCCCGTGTCGCAGACGTGCCTATCACCCACATTAGCTGTTAAAGGTATATTTGCCCAACGTCCACCACCAGACCCGACAAGGAATCGAACCCACACGCTTCTGGTCACGAGTTCAACTCCCTATCCACTCGGCCACGGAAGCACACAGCATGCACAAGACCCAATAATACGCCAAATGAGAGTTCTGATGTCTGAGGGTTGTATACGAGAGAAAAGAAAGTTCACACGAAACAAGCACCCCGCGCTACACAAACATGTAATTTATGTATTACTCAGATACACATTTCATCTGTTGTAGACATAGCACTAAAACCTGACGGTTATAATCGGCTACGTTTGCTGTAATTTGATTTGTCTCAGATCTGTCAGATCGTCCGTACATTGTTTATTGTACAAGACATTTATTGATATCATGGAGAAATAAGACTTCCACACAGCCAAGCCGTTCGTGACTTTTCACCAATTAACACTAACGATTAGGAGATTTTGGGGCAAACCGTTTGAAAGAATCACATCTAATATGAGAAAGAGACACGTGGTGTGGAAACCTTGCGTAATCACAAAGCTCGGCCGATGAGGTTCCCATGCACCACCAATGCGATTTTCGCCTGACACCGGCCGAGCTCGGCCGATCACCCGCCGGCGTTTGGAACGTAACACCTTATCGGTGGCAGCTCGGGGAAAATTTAAATTTGACGTTAAAATCTGCCGTGCTGTCACTGAGCTCCCCCATCGGTGTCACATTCTTTCTGCATTGGAATACGCCTCGGCCGGTGTACGGCCGAATATCGGCAGGGGAATGTCATGCAACAATCAAATTCCTGGAACTAATCGTTCACCGATGAACGATGGTGTAGTGGCCGGTTATCTGTCCACATACAGCCGGCGATCAGCCGGTGGACGGCCGGTAGAGGGCCTCGTCCGAGTATCATATGATTAACGAACAGGCACCGGCGGATGTTCCGCCGGAAGCTGCTAGTCCGTCAGCAGGAAAATAAATACATGCGGACATCGGCCGGTCGCCTGACGGAGCCCGTTCACGTCACCGAGCTATACCGCCAACACGGGGAACTCGGTAAAAACCCGAAAATCCACCAAGCTCCACCGATACCTGAGCTTTGTGACTTACGTATAAATTCCCACGTGGGCGTGGGTGAGCAAAATCACGCTATAGTGTACCGTGGAACTCCAAGAGTTTGAAGATGCAGTTTATTTAGAAGCCACTGTTAAATGGATGTAAACCCGGAAGATTATGCGTATCTTATAATTGTATCAGTTAAGTAGACAGTGTATGATCTTGAAATTAGTGTAACAAACTCGTTTGCTATTTCTCGCCGCTCCTATCGCTTCATAATTCTCTGTATGTATATCAATCTAATGGGATTGAAATGTGATTATGCATGAACAAGTTGAAAAGCTCAACACTATATACTAAGATGAATTTAGAAGAAACGCGCATTCTTGAAACCATCAAGTAAAACAAAAATCCAGAAATACAATGTTCCTCGAGCTCGCCACATAAGGCTTTGAGATAATCACATGATTCTATTATCCACAAGCATAGTCGCACTCAATACATTGTATAAATCACTATCCGTTGTCAGAACAAGGATTCGTAATCTCTGGCAAAGTTGTATCCACAGTAGCAGGACTGGGGATGGTCATTGTTGTATACCAAATTGAGCAAGACCTGGATCACAGTTAGACTTAGTGGCTGAGACCTAACTTGTGATCATGAGCCCCACTGAGTATAGAGAAATAGATTAATGAACACGATGAAGCAGTTCGAAAGTTGTTATGTGTATGTTTAGGATTGAGTTAACATTTGTCACTGTCAGAGTTTAGGGTGTAGGTGGGTGGGGGAGGCGCCGAGTACCTAACACACCCTTTCCCCCAAAAAATTATTTCCATAGCTAGTTTCTCTGTGTTTTTGCACACTGAGAATTGTTAACTGCATCATGCAAATGATCACAGCACCAAGTTCGCCATTGCACAGGTAGCATCGGTAGAAGGGGTAAATAATAATCTAGCATCTGTTGTTATGTTTGGACCATGGAAATACGGATTCTTGAAACGCACTATACAACGTTCACATATATTATGGCTGAGAAAACTGTGCGTGCTCACCTTACTTCCAAATGCATTGTTTTTCGTTCATCCAGTCACGCCAGTTATAAAACTAATGTTTCATATTCCCCCCTCAGAAATTCAAACTTATAAATCAATCACCTAGGCGGATTTTCTAATATGCAGATTATTTTCCAGATGTGAGTTATAGTAATAACTACTTTGTTTCCACATACACAAGTGTATTAAGCACTTGAGCCACACATATGACCTTCCAATACAATAAATGGTAGAGGGACATTGACGCCTATTGTTTGGACAACAATTACTTCATATGAGTTCCAACCAAGAGGGTAAATCTGAGTAATATGACGTTTCAGTGTCAAATGAACAAAACCGCACAGGTTACAAAGGACACTGCTTAATTGTATTGTACAATATGTGGAAGTCGTATAGCGGGTGTATAAACATGTACTTCAGTGCAATACCGCGTGATTCACACTTTTCTAATTTGTCGAATATATAGTTACATGTGCAACAAATGAGACCTGTGAAATGGTGTAACCTTGCTTTTTAGCTTTTGTTTTTATTCACCCAAGATGCAAGATGATGAGGCATCTGAATGCGGACGTTTCATTCTGTGATTAATATCAAATCACAAAGTTTCCGGTGTTGAAATAATAGCAATAACTGTTTGAAAGGTGTGTATGTGAAAGGGAGAATTTTATATAATTGAACACAATACATTGAGACGGGGAGTAACACATACATGTGGACGATACCAGGCCAGGGTGTATATTTACGGCTTAAGGCAGTTTTTGACAGGGTCAGGTTTCCGTGGTCTTAGAAGCACATCCCTACCAAACACCCAAGGCTAGCACCCACCTCATAGCACCCATTCACGGGTACCCAATACTGCGTGTTTGGTTATTTGTGTGCTCAATAAAAATGCACTACTTAATTCAAATCATCATAAGGAGATAGTTTAAATGATGCTTAAACACAAACACCAAAAGGAGGCTGTGGGCGGTCGCTGACGGTCGAGCACTCCCCCCCCCCCAATAACGCACCCCTCAGTAGTGCCTCACCCACCTATCGTTCTGGATCTACAATGCAGGAGAATCGATGTGTGCAGCAGCAGTCCATTGACAAAGTCGTCTGGCTGGCGCTGGCATACTAATGGACGGATCTGGGCGCGTTTATTGTCCGTGACAACGCAAACGCATTACACTGTTTCTCAGCAAACACGTGGCGCACGTAATGTTTGCGCTGCACTTTGTTATTCTTGAGTGCACCAGCTTTGGTTTATATTCTTTGAATCCGCCAAAGTGGAGTGAGATATTATGTAATGACTTACGATGTTGTGTGCTGTTGTGGAAATTGGGTCTTTGTTTAATTTGTTTGGAAGTTTGTATTGGGCACTGAAAAAGCAAGCTTTATAGGCTATTAGGTCATAGCAGGGATTCCCACTCTGATTAAAAAACAAAATTGACGGATTTTACACTTAATAGGATAATCGTATTCCCCCCACCTTTCCACCCGCACACACACGACTTTCATGTGTGATTGTATATATAAAACCATATGCTGCTCACACACCTTAGTGAGATAAAGTGTATGTATAAAAACAACTGACTTCAAGAAATGCTTCCATATTAATACATGCAATACATATGAATGAAGAGCAAATTAATGTTCTTTATTGTATTAAAATTGTTTAAAAAACAGTTGAGCATGTATATGCTCACTGTTTTCCAAGTAGTTATTATACATAATATAGTTGTTGGCGCCGAGAGACCTTATTACATATACCGAGTAAGCCAATGAAGACTTATAGTGTGAAAAATGAACTCATTGCTCCATGGCACATATACACTCCGCAGTTAGATGTATATGTCTGGCAAGTTACAGGCCAAATGCGTGATGTAAACAGTAAGTGCTGTAATAGACATCAATGATTTGAGTAAAGACTTTTAGTGTGATTCTGACAAGGGAACCCAACCCGTTCACGCTCTTGAGAGGTTTTAGACATTTTGAGCATTTCTCAACCTTTCAAGAAGCATTTTTGTTTTAATTGAAAGTCGGAAGTTTATGTGCCTTTCTATAATTGTAAACCGTTGTTTTAGAATTATAGCATCTTGATATCTGAATTAAGTTTTCCCCGATTGCATAGCTATCAGGCCATATCATAAGCAACCAATCGTCATCAGCATTATCGTAGCAGCAAAGCTGAGCTATCTGAGCATTTTTCGTTCAGTTCACCTATAATTGAGCACACCAATAGTTACCTGGGCGATAATAATTATGATGAATTTAATTATGATACAGAAATATACATTACCTGCATAACGATCCCTGCTCGCATGCATATTATTATTATAAAATAAGGTGACGTACATGTCGCGATAGGATAGTCGGATGGCACGTTCGCCCCAACATCTCATGATCAGCATCAATTACCATGGCAGCCACCGCAAGAGTTGGCCCACATCATGAAAAGTTGCATGATGCTTTTCCTACAGGGGATCACACCACTTGGCGCTCTGCGATCAATTTATCACACATGTATTGGTATGGTATATGGCATGGGACACGGAGGAGAACGGGGCGGATGGGGAATGTGACTATCACCATCGGAAAGCACGTGGCTTACAGTGGATCACTGGAGCTGTGCTCCTTGTGGGGTTTTTGCTGACCTCATTACTCTGGAGTCTGGACCATGGGCAGTAAATGGATTTGGTATGGTTATAGGTACATGTAATCACATTTTTTTCAAGCCCTACTCTGCTATAGAATTTTCTTATTTACCTAAAATGGGAATATTTCTGTTACATATATACATGTGTAGGCACAAATCTTTGTGGGGACAGGCACCAGTACGGTCAAAGCATACGCAGTACAATGGCCTATTTCGCAGGTGGTCTAATAAGTTTCAAATAAAAATCTTGATAGCTAAATGCATGTGTCAACTCAGCCATTATCGTCGGGGGGTTGGGTGGGGGGTGGGGGGTCATAAGACTTTGGGAGATGGGAGATTGGCCTGAAAAAAATTGGGAGATGGGAGATGAGGCAGCCAAAGTGGGAGATAGCCAAACAAAGTGGGAGATGGGAGACTGAGACTTTTCGACATATTTTTTCAAGGGGCAACCTTTTACAGACTTTTTTGTTACAAGCAACTTTGACATCAAGTACTTATGTAACTTGCACATTATTGGTTATGTAAAAATATAGTTGAAAAAATTAGTAACAAATTCAACAAATACAAATACACAAATACAAATGTTTTGCATTTTGTGGACATATATATAGAGAGAGATCTATCAATGCATTTGTAGTCAAAGTTAAGATAGAGAAATACTGCTACTACATTCAAGGGTTTATGATATGTCAACTGAATCGGGTGTCCCAGTTTCTGGGGTAGGCAGCTGATGGCAGTGTCTCACACCAGCTCTCCACGCGTCTCTAACGAGCTCATTTGTATTAAGGAGATTGCAGTCCTTCACTTCTGATTTCACACATTCCATCCAAGTCTTTCGTTCATGCCCTGTACCTGGATTCCATGTCCATGACGAAATTGATGCAAGAGGAGGATTGTTACATATGTCTGTACCATCTGATACATCGAGAGCGCAGTTCAGAGGACACCTTCACAATCCCTAACATTTTGTGGAGCATAGTGGAAGAGGTATCATCAGGTTTAACTCCGTAAATCCAACGTATCATAGATCTGTCATTGCGATGCACCCACTGAAGATCTGCAGCAGATGGTGCCCAGGTTTCACTACCATGAAGCAAGGCAGAATGGACACAGGCTGAGAACATTTTTCCATGGGTTTTTTAGGATACATGTTTGGATGTCAGAATAGGGAGCTGCGTCTTGAACTTTCCCCATGCAGTATTGCATCTGGTGCAGAATGCGAATTTGCATCATCCTGCTGAGCATAATATATCATAGCATATGAGCATAATAGCACAAATTGGGCTCTACATCAAGCATGGACCAATCCCCTTCAACCTGGATATCTGATC
>CM032662.1:51597089-51634362 GCA_019095985.1 Streblospio benedicti
TAAAGGGGCTAATAATTTTTCAAATAAAAATCTTATACTAAATGCATTTTCAACTCAGCCAAAATTGTCGTCGGGGGTTTTGGGGTGGGTGGTGGGTGGGTGGGGGGGTCATAAGACTTTGGGAGATGGAGATTGGCCTGAAAAATTGTATTCAGGCTGAAGCCAGGGATTGCGAAACAGAGGAGGCAAAATACATTGGGTAATGGGCGAGGTGCAGACAAGCACCATAGGCTGAGGGAGTCAGAGGGCATGCTCCCTCCATTCACAAGAAAAGTTCTAATTTAGACCCTTTTTCATGCTTCTGAGACTATCTATGACAGAAAAGTGGAAAAGAGATTTAAAAAAATCTCAATAACAGGGTGATCTCCATAAAATAGAGGAGGCATTTGCCTCCCCTGCCTCATATGTAGCTACACCCTGAGATGGGGAGATGAGGCAGCCAAAAAGTGGGAGATAGCCAAACAAAGTGAGAGAGATGGGAGACTGAGACTTTTCGTCATATTTTTTCAAGGGGCAACCTTTTACAGACTTTTGTTACAAAAGCAACTTTGAATCAAGTAATTTGTGTAACTTGCACATTATTGCTGTTAAAAAATATCTCAGAGACTGACTTGAAAAAATTAGTAACAAATTCAACAAATACAAATACACAAATACAAATGTTTTGCATTTTGTGGACATATATATAGAGGAGAGAGATCAGTAAAAATTTTATTGGCCAAAAGTTAAGATAAAAATACTGCTACTACATTCAAGGGTTTATGATATGTCAACTGAATCGGGTGTCCCAGTTTCTGGGGTAGGCAGCTGATGGCAGTGTCTCACACCAGCTCTCCACGCGTCTCTAACGAGCTCATTTGTATTAAGGAGATTGCAGTCCTTCACTTTTGATTTCACACATTCCATCCAAGTCTTTCGTTGATGTCCTGTACCTGGATTCCATGTCCATGACGACATTGATGCAAGAGGAGGATTGCTGCATATGTCTGTACCATCTGATACATCGAGATCGCAGTTCAGAGGACACCTTCACAATCCCGAACATATTGTGGAGCATAGTGGAAGAGGTATCATCATCAGGTTTTACTCCGTAAATCCAACGTATCATAGATCTGTCATTGCGACGCACCCACTGAAGATCTGCAGCAGATGGTGCCCAGGCTTCACTACTATAAAGCAAGGCAGAATGGACACAGGCTGAGAGCATTTTCCCATGGGTTTTTTAAGATACACGTTTGAATGTCAGAATAGGGAGCAGCGTCTTGAACTGTCCCCATGCAATATTGCATCTGGTGCTGAATGCGAGTTTGCATCCTCCTCCTGAGCATAATATATCTCCGAGATAGCATAAATTGGACCCTACATCAACCTGGATATCTGATCTACCATCCATCGGACAAGCTTCACTCTAACATCTTAGACTTGCGTAGTCTGTCCACCCAAGGCTTGCACGGCGAGCAGTTGATGGTGTTAACACCAACACCGCTGCAGCCCACGGCACATGGGCACTTGCCACAGTCCTTAAGAATGTCAAGACCAACACCAGGCACCATTATCTTAGTCGTCATGTTGACTCTTAAGATCTTTTTGCTCCATGGTATCCTTTCAGGCTTTCAGCATTTGCATTGCACTCATCCTTTGAGTCAGCTATGACCACCGGGTCGTCCGCGTATACAGTGAGTAACTCTCAAGGAACACCAAAACGGAACTCACATGATAAGGCCTCCAGCAGGACTTTTCTTAATGTAAAAAAACAAAGTCATGAAAATCAAGGGCAATGACAATCTAGACCAGCGAGATCTTGTTCAAGGCAATGAATGACACGGATGAAACTGTTGGCATGTTTTGTTATCTTGGGGCAATGTTCACAATCAATAGCAATGACTCCAAGGAAATCAGAAGAATTTGCAGCTGTTACCATTTCCGCCACGATGCCCGAAGGACCAGCAGCTCTACAAGATTTTATCTTCCTGAAAGCATTGAGAGTTCGTTCTACAGTAGCTGGAAAGGGTGGACCCATTACTGGCGGGGGGCGGGGGGGGGGGTTGGGGGGGGGGACCACGTGGAGCAGTATCACTGAGTGAGAGTTCTCTTAAATACTGTAGTGTCGTTGGTAGAAATGTCACGGAACACTTCCATCTCAGCTTCCAACTTAGCACCCCAAACAACTCGGTAGTTATGCTTTGCTTCAGAATATCAATATTGGTTTTATCTGACTTGCCAGCTTTGATCAGGGCCTTGAAAGTTTTGAACCAAGCTCTCTTCTCATTGACATGATTGACAACATCATCCACTCTGACGTCCCACCACCGGTCTCATACTTCCAGCTTTTAAAGAGACACCACTAACCACCCTTCAGAATACAAGATTATCCAAACTGAGTTGTGCTGTTAATGTTTAAGACAATACGTAACCAAAAGCAATGGATAGTGCTGATTTAAACAAAGTGAAGGTTATAACTTTTGCCAGCGTACCATGTCTCCGAGAAAAGGGAAAGGAGCAGGCAATCAAGATTGATGTAGTCATAGTAATGATTAAATTATACTGTTGTAAGTTTTGTCTTCTTGGTTGATATTTTTGACATGACAACAAAAGTCAATATAGCAATGTATGTGTTGAATCTGCGATGGTGTGACAAATAACAGTGGGAGATGGCTGAAATAAATGGGCGATGGGAGAAAAGTAAGAAAATTTTTGGGAGATGGGAGAATGAGGAAAAAATGGGAGATGGGAGATTGGCAACTCTTATTACCCCCCCCCCCCCCATTATCAAGCCTTGTAAATTCCGTGTATCGCAGTCGTGTACAGACGAATCGTTATTACACTAATCTGAACATGGCTTTGATGTTCACTCTTTAGGTAACAGCTACGTGTTGATGACAACACATATGTGCAGCTTCACACCACACACTTCACACTGCTTCCCATCAACTGTCTCAACGACATTTTTCTGAATATGACGTACATTCTCAATGCCATGTTGATCCTTGCCAATGCAAATCTCATCACAGTGAACATGATACTGACCAATTTCAGTGTTATGCTGATGCTCACACAATATTACATGGTTATCATAGTTGCTTTGGAACGATATGTATACTTCAAGTATCTCATAAAGTACGAACAGCTCATATCAAGACGAAGAGTATCAATAATGCTGGTAGCTGCATAAAATGTTCAACATCATGTACGTTACTGTATAATAGATGTGTGCTACACCAGAGAAGTTTCGGTTACCCTGCTAACTGCTGTGCTGAGAAACGCCCTTGCGTTGATAATCTTTCTCGACAAAATACTTTTACAAAGCCTGGGCTGCACCACCGTGCTCTGTATACTGCTTTATCTACACACCAGGGAGAAGCAAACCACCCTGCCAGCTGGCCATGTGCCTGCTCTGCAGGCGGACGTAAGTCTCGCGAAGAAAGCGCGCAATGGGTTGAAGGTTGTCCGTGCTGTGGTTCACAGCGCTGCCAGCCGGCCTCATCCACGCCCTGGTGCTGCTCACGGGTTCCACGTGGGAGGACATCGAAGTACACCGCTCGCTGACGCTGTCTGTGCTGGTCAGCTGCTCGGTCCTACTGGTCAGCACGGTGTCGTTTGCGCTCAATCAGCTCGTGTTTTTCTACACCCAGCCAGAGCTGAGGCAAAAGGGCGGGCATCTGTGGGCCAGAATCAGGGCACAGCTGTAGCAGCCGCCGGGTTTGGATCTGGCGTAGAGGTCACAGTATTCTTTGTCGAAAGGACTTTTAATGTCATGAAGTGGTATGCTCAGAAGAAATAACACAAGCTTAAGTAAAATCTATTTTTTTTAGGAAGAATGATTGCGAAACTGGAAACCACGTTTGGCTGCTTTAAGAAGTTTACATCTGTGTAATAAATTCGGATATATCCATGGGTAGCTTAGTCTTAATGTCTTATGACCATACCGATTAATAATGGATATAGGGGCTGAATCTAGAATCAAGTATGCTATAGATTCTATATATGGCATTACTATTTTACCCTCGTTGCTAGAAAACGGCAATCCTGTATAGTATGACTGTCCTGATTTGGTGCCGTTATGTGCAGTGTTAGACTATTACAATTTACTATTACATTCTTCCCTGTTATTCGTACCCCTTTCCACCATGTATTTCACCATTTTCTTGCCTCCATTGTCAGACTCGTGAATGTAGATACGTGTAATCAACCATCGAGATACAACCGTAGTGTTATGTACGGAGCCTCACAGCAGCAGTTGTGCAGTTGGTAGCCCCACATTGCACTTTACACCTTGAAGTAGGAATATTCTTTTGTAAATATATACTACTTGCCAGCTTTGGAAAAATACTGAAGCTGTGTACAGTTGTGGTAAAATAACGGCCATGGTGTGGTCAATGCAGAATTTGGCAGCTATTGTAAGTGAATTTATTATTAACTTGTTAAATAGTTTTCTTGTTAAATAGTTATCTGTTTAGTGGAATAAAATGTGTTGGCTTTAATGTGCTTGTATGTATTTATATATATATATATTGAATGTAATAGAAGGGAACTGATACTTGAAATGTTGGTTTGTGCAAATATTCCTCATTGTCAGATATTTAATATTGAGGTTATAATGAGGCTGTATTTATAGTAATATTTTAAAACATTTATTAACTTGTGAAAGAACGTACGTGTATATATGTATTTATATTACAAATGGTTTAATATTTGTATAATTTACAGATTTACCATTTCGCAATCAAGTCACCAACATACAAAAGAATAGAAAAGAAATGCGTGAAATAAAGTCCAAATGACACACCTGCCGTTGCTTTGCTATCTCACACGTAGAATATATTTTAAACCATAGCATTCACTGTCCATAATTTCAGTGTTACATTTTTTTCAATTTATGTTAATTGAACTCATAAAAATGCCCCCAAGCCCACCAATCGACATTTGCAGCTACAGTATAATTTTTAATCATTTCAGCCTGCTGCATAAAACATTATAGTTGTAGGATGTTTGTGTTCCATGCTTGTGTGAATCCACACTCGGCCATCCAGAATACCTCTAAGTCCTGGATTTGACACTACGAAATACATGATAAAATAGGTCAGAAGATCTCTGCAATAATTACACATCTTTCCCCAAAGTGTCATTGCACAAATGCAGCACCGAAACTTACTACCACGTCCGGAACGGAGCATATCACAGTTAGCAAAGTGCATCTTCAGCACTTTGAACAAAAACTTTTTTTACTAGTCTAAATTCAGTGGACATATTATTACGATGTAATTGTGAAATAAGAAAACTAGCAATTAAGTACATATAATTTTAATATCATAATTATTTTGTTTACAATTTTCAACTCTTCATTACAATGCCATAATATTGAATTCTACAGGGTTTCACATAAACTACAATACACGTATATATAATAAAAACAAATCTGTACATCATGACTATATGTTTTAAAATCTTTAGGGATTCACCACATTGATTCAATTGCAGTAAAAAATATATTATGCTAAAATATTTCGTTGTATAATCACAACAATGTAAAAGATGTCCATATGATACCAAAGCTATTAGCCTGGAATATGTACTTAAAGTTATTAAATATGAATCTTTTGAGAGTATAGAAAGATAAATAGAATTGTAAAAATATTTTGAATTCAGGAAATAAAATGAAAAAAAAAATTAATTAAGACATACAATGACAAAAGCACTACTACTGATTTAACGCTAACAAATTCATCATGAGATTTGTAATTACACACAAGTAATAGAATTGCACAGAACTTGGAATTGCACATAATATTCCCACTATATTAGCATTCTTACAGGTACAATTCAGATGAAAAGAGAATCACAATATATATAGAATGAACTTATACACAGCACCACTAGCTTTCTATCTACAAAGTTCTATTAAAAATCTTTAAAAATTGCTGTGCAATCATTGTGAACATCTTGTAATGTTCAACATAAATTATATCCGCAAATGTGCTGTTATAAAACACCCTGGTTACAGTACATTGTACTATGTTCAACCTCAATTTTCATTGATACAAAATCAAGGTCTATGTGTTGCATTAAAGGAGAGGTCTTTCATATTATCCTATGTTCCAAAGTAGGTTAAGAAGTCTTATGAGACTTAATCATGTAACAGAATCTGATTAGCTAAGAATGTACAGGAAGCCAGACGTAAGATCAAGAAAACCTTGACACTAGCAGTGATTCAAGGTGTTTCATTTTATGCAAATATTTATTATTTGCTGTCCCTTCGATCATGTGTGCAGATTAATTCATTAAATACTGCACAGATAATTTTTAACTCTCTACTGGATGAGTGCAACAATGTAACAGTACAACCACGCATATAAGAAGTAAACTTACAGAATGAGCATATTGGTTCCATGGCCAATATAAGATATTTTTGTTGAATGTCATCTATCTGATCCACCCATCGTCTAATGGAGAGAGCTTCACATTTGTGACCAAAAGAGTGTCATCTCAAATTTCCCAATAGGAAGACGGCTGGATATTGGTCAAAATTAACCATAGACCAACATGTATCTAATTTAATTTTTCCATCAATAAAGACACTATATAATGCCCAAAGTAACAGTTGCATGGTCAAATGTAGGATTTGACAACGAGATTGGAGTGTCAATCTTGAATTCGATCATTCCGTGCAAAAATCACTGCCAATAACCCACACTGATTGGTCAATCAGCGTGCTCAATTATACGATTGACTGAACGCTCCAGAGCGCGCGTAGACCACTACTACGGCACTAGTCTAAACTCGTCACATTATCAATACAGCCGCTGACGTCGCAAGGCGTGTCCCGTATAGAGGAGAGCAAAAGTTTAGACTAGTGCCGTAGTAGTGGTCTCCGCGCGCTCTGGAGCGCACAAATTGACTTGCAATGAGAATGTTATGATATGATTTATTTTAAAATAAAATGGATTTTAGTCATGATAGAATGGTGATTGACCACTCGATTGTCGTGTCAATGGGAAAATTGAGCATGCTGACGTCTGATTTACCCTCACTTCGTTCGGACAAATCAGACGTCAGCATGCTCAATTTTCCCATTGACACTCCAATCTCGTGGTCAATTCCTACAATTGAATTGAAGATTGACACAACAATCGAGTGGTCTAATACCATTCTATCATGACTAACATCTACACCAAACGAGTGTATGATTCCTTTTTATTTTAAAGTAAATCATATCATAACGTTCTCATTGCCATTTTGATCATGCGATTCAGCTGCTGTTATTCAGTTAAAACCTTTGATTATTTAGCATAGTTTCGAAAGTATCCACTATAAAAACATTTGTGAATGATAAAAGACCAATATGCGATTGATTTGACACTAAGAAATAATAAATCCAGCAACTATAAGTTTGTCAAGTATTAGTTAGAATTCGAAGATGTGTCAATGTTTACTGTGCTAATTTTTCGTGACAGCCCTTAGCAGCGTGCATATCTTCCCTTAGCAACGTGCATATCGTATAATTGACACGCCTGCTCGACCAATCAGCGTGGGTTATTGGCGGAGATTTTTGCACAGAATGATAGAATTACGATTGGATGCAAAGGCATATCACACTACACATAAACAAATACTTAACATGCAGAATAAATGACTTACAAAAAGTAAGTATAATATGTAACGGTATTTTTTGGAATAGTTATTTTTGTATTGGAAACATTCTCATTAAAAAGCAATGTGCGGATTAGCATTAGAATGAATGTTAGTAAGTGTTGGATGTGGTTCAAAACTATATGATTTCTCACAATTTTGAAATTGGCACGGTTGCTGTTCAGCAGTGTGAGTTTTCATATGAACATTTAAATAACATCTTCTTGCAAACCGTTTGCCACAGGAAGTACATTCATATGGTTTCTCTCCCGTGTGAATTCTCATATGCCTTCTAAGCATTCCACTTTCAGTAAATGCTTTATCACACACTGTACACTTGTAAGGTCTTTCTCCTGTGTGAATTCTCAAATGATTTCTTAAACTGCCATTATCAGCAAAACACTTTCCACATTCATTACATTGGTATGGCTTTTCTCCAGTATGTATTCGCATGTGTATAGTCAAAATGCCACTCTGAGTAAATGCTTTTCCACACTCACTACACTTATACGGCTTCTCTTCTGTGTGGATTCGCATGTGCTGTGTCAAATGAGATTGTTCGATAAAACTTTTTCCACAGTCACTGCATACAAAAGGTCTTTCACCACTATGCATTCTTAAATGGCGAGTCAAATGATGCTTGTAAATAAACTTTTGATCACACTGAGTGCATGAATGGGATTTCTCACCAGTATGCACTTTCATGTGTAATTTCATATTACCTTTGGTTGTAAAAGACTTTTCACAAAGTTCACAAGGAAATGGTTTCTCTGACGGGTGGCTTTTCTTGTGCTCATACAAGGCAGCTCTACTAGCAAAGGTGCCATCACATTCATTGCATTTGATGTTTTCTAGCTGCCTAGTTTTTACTTTTTCGCTACCATTTGAGGACTTCGGTTTTTCTTGATCCTTCGAAGTACCACTATGTGAAGGCTTAGGTTTTAGCTTTTCTAAATTCGTTGGCTGGGTTACACATTGGAGTGGTTCTATAGGTTGGGTCACACGCGATTGTACTGTTTGGCTCATATTAGATTGCGTCGATTGGCTGACACATGGTTCCACTGGTTGGGTCACGGGCGGTTCCACCGGTTGGGTCACAGGTGATTGTAAAGGTTGACTCACACGTGATTGTAAAGGTTGACTCACACGTGGTTGTACAGGTTCGCTCACACGTGATTGTACAGGTTGGCTCATGCGTGATTGTACAGGTTCGCTCACACATGATTGTATTGGTTGGCTCACATGTGATTCTGCAGAATGGCTCACATTTGTATTTACAGGTTGGCTCATATCATGTGATTGTACAGGTTGGTTCATAGGTGGTTCCATAGGTGGGATCACACGTGGTTCTACAGATTGGTTCATATTTGGAATTGGAAATTCAAATGACTGAGGAAACTGCATAAATGGCAAAGTTGCAAAGCCAGCTGGATGATGATGCAACGCTTGTTTCTCATTATGACGAGGAAAATGTTCTTGGTTATCAGGATTCATTCCACAGAATCCAGAAGAAGGATGCATCATTTGCTTTTCACTTTGAGAATACAGTCCTTGGTGTTGAGGGTTCATTCCGTAGAATCCTGGATAATGATGAAATGCTGGTTTTTCACGATCGTGGCGATAAGAAAAAGGTTCCTGTTGCTCTGGAGGCATTCTGAATTCTGGGAAAACTGATTGCTGCTGATCCACGGTATGTTGTTTCACAGGCGGTTGTTGTTCCACAGCGTGTGTTTTCATGTGTACATTCAGACTATCTTTTCCAGCGAAACATTTCCCACATTCACTGCACATATTAGTTTTTTCACCGGTATGGATCTTCATATGTCTTCTCAGTCCCCCATTTTCAGTAAACGTTTTGTCACACACTGAACACTTATATGGTCTTTCACCAGTGTGGATTCTCATATGATTAGTTAAGCTGCCACTAAGTGTAAAACACTTTCCACATTCAGTACATTGATAGGGTTTCTCCCTGGTGTGGGTTCTCATGTGCGTTTTTAAAATACCAGTCTGACTGAATGATTTTTCACACACTGTGCATTTGTGTGGTCTTTCACCAGTGTGGACCCTCATGTGCTGGGTCAAATGAAATTGAACTGTAAACGCCTTTCCGCATTCGCTACACACATATGGTCTCTCGCCACTGTGCATTCTCATGTGGCGCTTTAGATGGTGTCCATAAACAAATTTTTCACCACATGTAGTACATACAAATAATCTCTCACCATGTTGTTTGAGGTGACATGATAAGTTTCCTTTGTTTGAGAATGACTTCCCACAATGGGTGCAATCATATGATATGGGGTGGGTTTTCTTATGTCTGTTCAATTCAGATTTCTTTGGAAATGACTGTTCACATTCATCACAATTGAATATCATATTCTTTTTCCTGGACTTGGCTGGTACAATATTCTTCTTTTTCTTGGTTGAGGAAACATTTTTCAGTTTCTTTTTCTTTCGACTTGGAAGTGTGTTCTGGATTTTCTTCGGAATCGGAGAGGTATCCTCATCCATGGCAACGTCCTCAGGCTTTTCAACATCGCTGTCGTCCGAGCCCTCTTTCACTTTCGACGTATCAATATCAAATTTCTCTGATTCCTCACAATCTGACATTTCTCTATCTGAAGAACACGTATCCTGGGCAAGGTTAGAACTGGATTTCTCATATGCACTCGAGGTGTATTCATTCTCTTCCTTCACATGAGGGGTCTCAATTTTGTGTTCAACGGTCGTATCACAATCTGCATCCCCTTGGGTATTAGGATCCATTATGATTAATATAAATGCGTAACCAACACAATTGAAACTATTCCTGACAAAACATTTCTAATAATATTCACAATATTGTGATTACATTTATGGCCATATTATAAATACATTTAGAAATTTATAGAAATTAATGTGTCATAGTCCTATTGTATTTATGTTATATGAATATTTATTTCACATAGAAATGTACATTTTGTCATAGTATTGGCAATAATATTTGTTTTTCAATTATTTGTAAATTCTTTTGTGTTCTATATATCGTAAATTATAAGACAATTATAATAAACACAAAAATAAAATTTGGTCACAACGCAAACAGAATATTTGGTTCTATTATTAGATCTTTGTGTTGTTAGCCTGCGTGCTGCATTATAGGCATGATATGATCATGATATGTGAGCTGTTGAGCAGAGTTCTTGATTTGATATTCACTTTACGCTTAGGTCCATATCAGACTATTTAACAGTTATAATCTATGATTTAAGATGAACATGTTTCATTCTACATTGATACCAAGTCAAAACGACCATTTATTTAATTAATGAATAATTGAAAATGCCTGACATAAAAGATGTATGCAATAAATAAGCAATAATGAAAGCACGCAATCACATATTAAGCCGTACCATAGCATATATTTCTATGTAATCAACTAAATACACTAATGAATCAGCACATTAGAGAGTAGGACTAATATAACTACATCGGACCTCCCATCAAGACCACCTCTAAATTAGGACCACTTTTTGTGGTCCTAAATTTTCCCCCTAAATATTATTAGTAATGTAAACCTCTATATTAAAAACACCTCTCAACTAAGACCAACCTCTCAATTGATTAATATATACCACTATTTGTGGTTCCAATCAGTGTTAAATCATCTCTCAATCAGGACCACACAGGTTTTTCTTTGTCTGATCATTCTACACAATAGCTCCACCAAAGGCCTATCCGAGATGATTATGTAATATTTCCCGTTGACTCCCATTGTAGTCGAGACCTATACCTAACATTATATTTGCTTTTCGTTAGTGATGACCATTTGATAGCTGACTGTAAGAGGTTGTATCTCCGGGGGGGGGGGTGAATATTTAACCATAAACTAACTTAGATGACAGTTGTATTTTGTGTTTGAAGTATTATCTAGTTTTAGTGTATCAAAGACACTGGTGATTTATTAGGGAACTTTGTGAGATGCTTTTCTAAATTTTATTGTTGAAGAACGAAAAGAAAATGCTTCATAAAAGCCCAGAACTAAACTTGTTTCATTCATTTTCTGTAGCTCATGTATGGTAGATAAAGCTTTTCAAGTTTATAAATGTAAAGCAATAACCAAAATATGTAAACCGAAACGTTAAGAACTGCCATTTGATATACAGATGTAAAATGTACTTTGCAATCTCATATTACATGTATTCATAACACAAAATCCAGCTATTTACATTGATTTTATATACTGCTAATCATTACATGCGAGAATACATGCATGAGAAAATTGATGAACCACTATATTGAGACCACTTCTGTATTAGGACTACTTGAGGCCGGTCCCGGGGTGGTCCTAATAGAGGTTCCACTGTATGTCCTCAACGTGAAATAGAGCGGTGTGAGGAAACCGCCAAATAAACAGAGATGTATGATTTCAAAGAAGTGGTATGTGGTGATAATCAATGAATGACTGAAAAATAATTCTGGGATGTCTGTGCGGGTATGAAGGGAAAAGGCCATACATATAAGGATGTGGGAAATTGACCTCATAACACCTCCTACCCCACATCACCGCCACCCCAGGAGTGACGGTGGGGTGACGTTGGTTGTAAGTTGTATAAAGTGATATCCTCCCCTTCAAAAAAAAAAAAAAATAAAATAAGATAAAATAGTAATAATTAAAAAAATAAGATAAAAATAAAAATACTGTATCTGATATCTAGAATTAGTTGAAATTTGTCTTTAAAAACTTGTAAGTTGCATGTGATCATCCACACCCGTTCTCACTGGGACCACAAGATTCTTTGTTATAATGATTTAGCACCCAATGAGTAATAGATATATGCCGGCCGGGTCACTTTTTTTTAGTAAAAATGATCAATAATCATGAAATGGGTTATATACCGCTGGTCATATATGACACATGCGTTAGCAGGTGTTAGATAACATATACAATGTACATAGTTGCAACAAAAATGTAAAAACACAAAAACACTTCAGACTGTTTTATTGAAAATCTATGAATTTTGTTGCTAAGGGTTAGAATTTTGTGAAAAATCTTTTATACATTTGGGTTGGATTTTTCATTCCACGGCTAGCATATCATCAAGTTTGATTGTAGGGGCCGTTCACCCGGGTGTAGTACATCTGTATACCCATCTACACAGAAGGAGTCACCATATATCCGAGCCCTAGATATAGATGATAAACGTATTGCCGAATTTGTTTTCATAAATAAGGGTTTTTAATTGATAAGGAATCGTTAACAGATTATTCTCTCCCCCCTTCCCGATTCTAAGTACCACCCAAGATATACAAAATACTATAAGTAAAAGACAGAATAAGAGACACTTCACTCCTCAGTCCCTGATCTGGAGAATGCCACTCTCATGACACGTTCTCCTTCCATTATCGAATGTCATGATACGATAACACAAAAGGCCACAGAATACACCAAGCAGTTGTTCGTTACCACCCACATCACTTCCTCTCACGCCTTCCCTTCCCCACCCACCACAGCTGGCGACACCCTGCTCCTGGTGGATGGGAACATGCATGGTACGATGTGGTGCACAGCCTTGCGGAAGTGCTGGGAGCGCAGCGTGTAGATATAAGGGTTGAGCAGGCTATTGATGGATGTGACGGCAGCCGCAATGTTTTCCATGTCGACCAGCAGGCGTCTGCCCATGTACGAGCCAAACATCTGAAAAAACATTGAAAAAAATATGCGCTTGAGACAATACAGTAGATCCTCTGATTAGGACTAGCTGTACATCTATGAAAAAATTTATATGAAAAACCAATTTTTTGTGGTCCCAAGCCTCAATGAAGGAACCACTTTAGACTCCACAACGAGACCACGCCTCCATTGCGACAATTTCAGGCCAGCAAGGCTCTACTTGGTCAAATATATCTTTAAGTCAATTGAAGAAGCCCAGTCTTTTTGAAAGAATGGTAAAGCATGTATACCATGATGATAAGCAAAGGCGTCATTGAGAGGAAGAAGACGACCACCACGAGGATGCTCGACACCACTACGCGCTTGTCCTGCTCGATGAGTCTCTTATATGACTTGTAAACCTCTCGGTCCATTGCCTTGCTCACTGACGGCCCTATACCTGCAATACATCGTATATATCAGTTATACCAGAGGTCATCATTTACCAACTGATGGTTGTCAAAGTACAAAATTAATAGATATGTAACATGAAAGAAATATCTACACTGGTACTTGTTCCGTGCAGAATTTTGAGATTCACGGACCGAATTGAGTAAATATTGTCCCCGCAAGCTCGAGCTGTGAATCTCACGATACTATGTGTAGCATATTACTCGTTCAAATTCAACCTATAGTTGCAGTAAAAACAAATCAAATACACTATATATAATAGTACTTCACGAAAAAACACGTGGCCATTTTCATGTGGGTGGGATGGGGTGGGGGTTATAAGGGGTCTAGAAATCCCATATACTTCTTTTTTGGCCCTTTTTCCCTTATCCCTCTTTTTTGGGCCTTTTTCCCCATATCCCTCTTTTGGGGGGCCTTTTCCCCTTATCCCACTTCCTTATAACACCCCCTTTCATTATAATATGAATCATGTGTATCTATGCGATTTATTCATTAAAAACAAACACACGAAAAAAAAAAGTAAGATCAGAGTGTAGCACTGTACATTATCGGGTTAACTATATATGGCTGCAT
The DNA here is from genome assembly GCA_019095985.1 of Streblospio benedicti. Taxonomy (NCBI): domain Eukaryota; kingdom Metazoa; phylum Annelida; class Polychaeta; order Spionida; family Spionidae; genus Streblospio; species Streblospio benedicti. Next base: position 51,611,395 of record CM032662.1, read on the forward strand.
AATCTTTCTGCAAGAAAACTGTGGAACAGCAAGAAAAAAATACGTATATATCAATTTTAACAATGTACAAAGCAGCAATGTATAATAGTGCTTGAATACAATTATATGATACTTCTGACATACAATGTACAAAGCTATAGTAAGTACAATTCCATTGAATGTTTTGCTACTTACTCAAATTAGGCTCATTTAACCATCTTTTATCCGTAAAAATTAAGACCATCAAGACGATCAACGTTTTGTCCAAATATCGTATACATTAGGATTTAATTTACTCATTCATTATAGAATAACAGGATAACATTGTCTTCATATCCTCTTTAAAGTGGTAAGCTAATACACTCCACTATTATAGATATTTCCGTCATAAAACTGTAACCAAGGTTTTCCAATTAAAACACTATAATTATTGGCTCGGCACGAGCCTCAAGGGCACAAAAGCAAGTCTTATGCAATTAAACAGATTGCAATAAACAGAACAAGTCCAGTATACCGAGATTGATGTCATCCACGTGGAGTGCATTACTGTTCCTCCTGGCAATGTACTGCACACGGGCGGGGTGCACCTTTGCTCTGACCTCGCGGATACTTTGCGAGAAGAGCACCATGAGGCGAGTGTAGCAGAAGATATAGATGCCTATACACAGCACCATGGTCCCCACAAACATAACCTGTATGATCAACGTATATTAGATGTACGCTGTGTACGCTGGAGGGGGGGGGGGGCGGAACTATGGTTGAATCTGGGTAGGTATGCTCCCCCACAGGGGGTCTTAGATATCTCAAAATAGAGTGTCTTAAATAATGAGCTGCTGAAAGGGGGAGGGGGATGCTGAAGTGGCTATCTTGCCAAAAAGGGGATATAAAATGATAATTTGCTCATAAAAAGTGGGTCTCTGAGGGTGGAAGGGGGGGGGAGCACACAAATCGATAGATAAAGTGCTCCCCCCCCCCGGGGAGATTATTTATATTTGTGGCTATGGTGTAGTAGAACTCTATCCATTCGACCATTGCAGGTAAAATTACAACGTTTTAATGATTATCAAGAAAAAAAAATATATTATAATGCCTATACATTTCCTATAACTTTGTTTTTACATTCTTGCAAAAATAATATTGATACAATCTATAAAGAACTGACCTTCCTTGCATGAATAGCCGGCAGTGGACCGAGATCATTAGTGTTTGCGCACCAGTTGGACTGCCATGAGAAATTGCCGGCAAAAATGGGCGCCAAGGTGACCAGGAAACTCCAGACGACTATGGCGGCCATGGCGCGGATCACGTGACTCTTGGACACGCTCGGCGCAGACGGGCTCTTGTACTTCTTGTAGCGGAGCCGGGCGATCGACGCCATGCACAGCATGTTACCTGCAGGTTCAGAAGGAAGGAGGTTTCTACTTTATGTGACCATAAGCTGCTCTCTCTCTCTGTTCTGCTTCCGGTTACGGTCATAATTGTATGCATACATAACTCGCGTGTATAGCATGCCATTAATAAACTGTGAAAACTAATTCTAAAACAAATGCTGTGAAAATTAGAAAATGATGATACTGTATGCTTTCGTACAACTGTCATAATACTTTTAAGTAAGCAGCAAACATGATCACTGTAACCCACAACTAGCCGAAACCTACAAGAATGCATCCTGCTTTACAAAGGGGGAAATTCACATGACATCAGATTCTGTTCATTTCACAGAGATATGTGATTTGCTCTGAGGATTAGAATGACAAGAATGTGGTGGGTATCATTTTGAGATATATATGCGGCGTGGCTCATTATGTTGGTGCACTTGTTAGCTGTTTATATTTCTTGTCACGGCTTTGACGAATTTGAAAGCACTTTACTACTAAAGAATGTGAGGATGTTCAAACTTGGGGTAAAGAGTTTTGTATACACACATGTAGCAACCAGACTGACCACAGCACCCATTGACCATGCCAATATGATGGGTTATGTCAAGTGTATGCCCTGAGGAAAATGTACAGTAGTTAAAATTAATAGGAACTATCTATGCCTGCTTCCACCGGCCACATCGTCTGTTCAATATGCTTCTGCACGGCCCCTTCTTGGAATAAGGAAATCTTTGTGACTCTTCTCATCCCCACACAGTGACAGTTTTGCACAAGGAAATCCACCTAGCTCCACCCCAGTCCACTTCATCCACATATGCCACATGTGCCACCATCGTGCCCTGCACCTGCATTGACCAGCTAAGGGACGGTGCAATATTTACCAGGGTGGGGGGACCGGTGCATTTGGTAGGGGGACAGGTACTTTTTTCAAGGTGCAAAGTAGGGGGACCGGATGATTTTTCATTCTCGTTGGGCATGGGACATGTACTTTTTTAGCTGCTGAAATCCCAACTCAACGTGAGCGAATCTGTACAAAATGTATCACGCTAATATTCATGGGAGGGGACACAGACTTTTTTTATGAATAGAGGTCATGGGACATCAGTTTTTTTTCGTCATATCAGCAGGGGACAAGACCTTTTTTCAAACAAGTTTTTCTATATGCACCGGTCCACCCTGCCTGTTAAATATTGCATTGTCCCTAACCTGTACCTTGCAGATGACTACGTGCCCCACGTACCTATAACGGGGAAGGCCGAGCAGTAGCAGACGGCCAGCTGGAGCTTCGGAATGGCGAGCAGGTCGCCCGCGATCATGGCGGGGATGAACAGCACACACACGAGCAGGTCCATGGCCGCCAGACCCACGTGGAAGCCGTTCTCCCACGTCTGCAGGTAGCTGCATGGCAGGCAGTTATAGTTAAAGCTTATTGCATTTACAAGAATAATAATTAATACAGATTTCGGCTGACAAAAAAGAGAATTGAAACGTTGAATATGCACGATTGAGATTGGGGCAATGAAAACAGTTCTGGTGTGTTCTCGCACTCCTAGATCTTTCAGCTTCTATATTCAAGGCTATCTGACTTAATATGCAAGCATTAGTATGTTATGATCGGGTTTTGTGAATACCCTCGTTGAGTGAGTGCATGAATGATTTGTAAAGACATATTGGGGGTAATTTGTTCGGGAATTGTCAGTGAGGAGTGTACACCTCCCAAAATTAAGACATATTTATAACTTTAATCCCCTGTATTAAAGCTTATAAAAAGTGTTGTCAAGAGATATCTTTTTTGTAGACAGATACAAAAGTCACTTTGAAAATACCAAAAAGCATTCTACCTTCCCATGTTTGGCCATCATTTTTAAACTAATTGAGCAATTTTATTCTGTAAGCTGTTAAAGTGAAGCAGGGTGAATTGTGTAAAATATAACGATGAAAACCCACATTTCCCATGAGTTATAATCATATAGCTATTTAAATGTGGCATGTAGATACACTTTATATCGTCTTTCAGCACATTCAAGGAGTTTCTGAAGAAAAATGTATTAAATGTATATAAATTGGTGCTGTGATGATCCAGTGCTCCTTTATAGCATCTAAATTTATTTGTGTCACCAATACTATGAAAATGGCGTATATCATCTTCTAGAAATGGTTAATCATACTTAATTACGAGGACACATACTAACATTTTTAGATAAAAGAATGTATGCTAACAACACAAGCATATCGAATATATTGAAGTAATTTCAACACATATTGAATCTCTTTTCCATGTAATCTTTTCATGAAGACGCCTGTATGGTACAGATTTTTTGTATCGCGCATAGAAGTTTTTTCTTACCATGCATAGAGCAAGGTTTTTTTTTCTTACAATGCACAGAGCGATACTAAATATGGACGGAAATGTTGGATACATATGTAAAAATAGCATGAGTACTGTAATATATTTCCTGTAATATATTTCATAGGTTTTTAAATCCTATGTATCATTTACAGTTTTGTTGTTCTTTTTCTGTTAACTTTCAAGTCAAAATTTGTAAAGTTGTATAATCCCTTTTAAACGTTTTCAACAAAACTTTAAGTGAAACCATACCCTGCATACCAAATACATAGAGCTCCAAGTATCATAAACGTGAATACACAGAAAAAATGGTGCTGTCATATGATGCAAAGATCTAATCAAATTTTCTACTACCAATATTGGTGGCCATCTTGGATTTCAAAGTATATGCTGTTACGATAGCATACTGTAACACTGTAACTTATAGCATTGGTTTACTTGGCATCAACAACATGTCTGGCGTAAGATATGGGTCTGCCACGCTAGAATAGAATATTATGACAATTCAAATTTAGAAGAAAAGTAAATGTCGAAGGTTTATAGTCTACTATCCAGGGGCTGTACTGCTCAGTCGACTCATTTACACCAGGTCATTGGCGTCTTTGTCACTCAACGTTTTTACCTTTCTCAACTCCCTGGGGAGCACACAACACTGGCTACATAGTACATACATCATTTGCTGCTGTAGCGCACACGTGCTAATTACTCGCCTACATGTACCTATTTTACGTGTAGGTACCACGGAGCAGTGTGCAACTTGTTGGGGAAAGTTTGCTCAACACTTACCACCAGACCCAGCCGGGAATCGAACCCGCGACCTTCTGGGGGTCACGAGTCCAACTCCCTATCCATTCGGCCACTGAAGCACATTACTACTTCAAATATTGACAACAATTTGGGGGTTGGAGTATGTACTGTTAATGTACCATCAAAAACATGATGCGTGTTTCTGTGATACCAGAATCAAATGTTATGGTCCATTATAATGTATTTCCATCAATCATAGCTATTTGAGAAAAATCTGTATCAAATATAACTGGGTTCGGCTAAAAAGGTATTTGACATGAGATGATGATGGCCGCAAACTTGCAGAAAAGTTATGAAACCTCACACCACCTCCCTTGACGAAGAAAACCCCATACATCACTGAAGAACAACAAAACAGCAGCCACACTTTAACAGAAACAAAAGCATGCATCAACAATGTATATGCCCGCCACACCATCAACAACGTCAACGACGAGGATGGTTTGGCAGAGGTGGAGACCTAGCACACCACTAACAATATCAACACTACCAGCCTGCCCTGCACACCACAATTCATTATACCTGCTCCATAAGCACCCACCTGGACTTGAGAATGATACAGAAGACGGCAACGTTGCCGATGCTGCCAAACACGAGCGTGATGACCTTGATGAGCGTGCTGATGATGAGTGCAGGCAGCGAGATGGCGCTTTCTGTTGGCGTGATGACGGTGACCACGGCACTTTGGACACTCCCATTGTCAGCCCCGTTGTCTGACAGCAGAATTGATCCACTACTAGAGCTACGTATGCTACTATTGTCAATGGTAGCCAACACCGCCGACGGGGTACTGGAGTTGATGTAGCTCTCTGTGATGTTGGTCCATATCTGTGATGTCATATTTTGCATGTATGTTGTAGATGAAGCTGAAGTATCTGAGTTTTTAAGCTCTCTGCTTGAGTTTTCGTTTGTATTTGAAACTTACTTTTAAACTGAATATATTCGACTTTTAAGGGTGGGAGTGCCTATCTCGTGTTTTTAGTTGACAACTCTGCCATTAAGCCTACTATGCAAGATTGTTCATTTCTTCTATCTATATATGTCGGTACCTTTAAAGTATAATCATTTTAGTAGATGTAGAGCAAAATGTTTATTGCGATTATAAGCAGCTCTCAAAGGCATGCACGGCTGCGAGCTTTGGACCATATTATCATTCACAATGCCATTACGTGATTAGCTTCACAATGTGTATGGTACGAAGAACAAACACCAGCTGACAAAAGAAAGCTAATCAGTTAGTAAAAATAGTTACACCTGTAAATTAGTTCTTAAAAAGTTTGCCGATTAGTATAAAAGATATGTTTGTTGCTTTATTAGCATTACCGAGCTAAGATGATTGAGATTTAGGCAATACTAATTAAAACATCACACTATACTGTATCCATGCAACTTCAACTATCTTAATATTCTTTTTCATTAGTCCCAAATATTGCCATATCATTGCCTATTTATAACATTATATCGGGCACTCACAACTGATGCCAAGTCATAAAGACACACTTGGAAACGTATTTATGTGACAAGAAGATAGAACTGAGAATAAGAATAGAAACGTATCTACCCAGCCATTGTAGTATTCATTGTTCACAGCTTGTTAACGTATAATTGTCCAGCTATCCAATGTTCTATTCTTGCCACGGCTATACATCTCACACATACGTTCGCACTACATGGAGTACGTCAATGTGCTTACATTTTAAGAACGCTAGTAAAATAAACAACATTTGAAACAAATATGATATCCATTCATCAATTGTATTCAACTATATTGTCCACTATTCGCTACTTAAAGGTATAAATCTATGCTTTTAATACTGACATGCTCTCACACTCATGTAATAAGCTTCGTTAGTGTCACTTTCATTACAAGCTGGAAAATGACAATGAAGGTGTGTTGGTTGCAAGCCATACTCAGTATGGCATGCTCAAGTTTAAAAGCGACCTGTAATCTTTGTATCCTCGTCAAAGAGCGACTGCACCACGTGATGTTATAATGAAATTAAAACTGCTTCTTTAGGCCTAGGGTCACTCTCACCACTCTCAGGACAAGCTGGGAATTGACAATGAAGGCGTGTTGCAAGCCATACTCAGTATGGTATGCTCAAGCTTAAAAGCTATCTGCAAGTTTCTATCCTCGTCAAAGAACGAGTGCACCACGTGATGTTATAAAGAAATTCCAACTGTGAACTGTGTATAATAAATGCAGAGGAAACACGCTTTAGATATTTGAAAGTATTTTGCTGTCTAGATCTACATCCTGGGACAATTCGTCCTTGCGCCAATACAGGGTATATTTCTTAATCAATTACATCAATGTATATAAGTTCCGTAATGCTACCCTGCTGCAGTTGTTCCGTTCTTACCACTTCGACAGACGTGGTGTGATACTATGATAATCAGCCGAGCAGATAGACTGTAAGCGAATTGTATGCCATCTTTCATTACTTCCATATACTGTTTCCTATCAGATGTCGTATGTAATAAGAATGAGCTGTATAACACAAGTAAATGACATGCGTGCGGTCAATGCCTATGGAAAGCAGCCACCGCATTCAAGTACGGACTGAAAACATGCAGACCCCCTCACATTGCACGATATGCAGATATTAAAGATGGGCGGAACTCTTTCTTTGCAAAATATAGTTCACCGCATGAGTATATAAATATATTCTTGTATTTGTATTAATTATACACCCGTGTTATGTCAACCATATATATCATAACAGCATATCTTTATCTATAGTTAATTAACAGCACACTTTGGCGGTTAATTAATTACTGTGACCAGGATCACCTCATTCCCATTGCGCGGGGGTCCGCATTAAGCTGCTTTGATGAGGATTTTGATGCTTAGACGCGGAACGGTGATTACATCGATTTTATTCATCGGGCCTCCCTCGTGAACCGTTCCGGCGATCCCCGCACCTCCGCAGACCTTAGCAAAGGGTCTGCATGCACCTGGAGGTTTCTTGCTTTGTCAACCATTGTTAGAAATCTACATTTTGAATTAGTAGAATATTATGATGTCAGCTGCATTGTGATGATACAGAACGGCTTTGATTTATATTTTCACTTCTGCTCGAGTCGGTCCAGACCCTTGCAGATATTGTCAAATTCTCTGACGCCTCCGCCCCGACCATACCAGCAGTGATAAATGGTGCCAGACAGACTTTGTGGACATATGTAATGGTGGTCGTCTACAGTGAAAGCGGTGTTGGTGCTAAGGTTGTTATATAACAGAGTCGAAGGGAGCAGAGGCCATCAAAGCATGTCCATCCGGACCTTGTAGCGATGGGAAGGATGGCAAGCAGATGTCATTGTGTGGCCATGCAGATCCAACTAGTACTGTGTGTGTGTGTGGCTCGGCTAAAACATGCACAAGTGGCATGTTGTTATACACAATTATAGTACAGTTTCTTTTTATATGTGCCAATGTCAGTTATGGTTAGCCTCAATGCCGATGGTTAACGTCGCATCCCGACTAATGAAGCTCCACCGGTATTATCTCTGAGAATACAACAAGCCTAATTAACAATAGCCTCTTGTGCATTACGCCGAAGTGTTGTATTAATACGCTTACTCATTAATTAATAAACAACATGGTTTGCTTGGTGTATTGCAGTGAATGATATGGAGTTGTTACTAGACATTATTGACAATGCTAAAAATGAGAGGATACTATCTATTTAGTCACGCATCTATGTACATGTAATAGTTATTAGCTGCGATGTTTCATAATCGTATGGTCGACTCCGCCTTCGTAACGCCCCTGCTTTTCTCCGTGTATCAATTAATGAGTGACATTCATATACGAATGGGTGTTACTATCGGATGGAATAGATAAATGTGTGGGTTATTATGTACTTCACAATAGAATAATTTAATCACAACAGAACAGGGTGGGAGCAGTCAGTTTTTCGTGTTTGAAAGATGTGGATATTCCACTTTTATATAGGGTTAAAGGGAGGGGCTAGCAGATAATAAGGTATATATCATACAAAACATATTCTCTCTTATATCATACAAAACATATTCTCTCTTGTTGTTAATGATATTAGGCTCCTAAGCAATATGAGGAGTTGATCCTTTGGTGTGAAAATTTGTAGGATGTAAGGCGATGCTTAGGAAGCGTTCACAATTGACGTCAACCCTGAAAGGGGGGGGTAGGGGGTCAACAATAGTTGACAAAAGTTGGCGTGTAGTGGGTCAGAAAGTGCCAAAATGTGGTTGACGTCAATTGTGAACGCTCCCTTGTGTAAAATGCAGCTGACAATTTGCAAAATCTAATAGCGAAGCGTAATTTTGGAACGAAAATTGAAATGGCATAATGTCTATTCATTTCGTCTTGTAATAGATCATTCGTGGAATTCCTTAAGAAGAAAAAAGAGTAAGAAATTGTGTACGACCACTACCCCAATCTAAGTAATGGATTCCGGTAATTAGTCTACCACGTGATTAACTTGATATAATTGACCGATAAACACGGAATATAGATATATGCTTCCCCCGAGTTCATGCACACTACACAGTTCAAGGCAGTGGGGATGTGCCACCGGACAGGGTATGTTTTCTGAGATTGCAATTTGGACGGATGGACTGCTTTGTGAACCATAGTTTATGACATGGTCGTTGTGCTAGCATTATAGTTGGCCTAGTAAACGAGGCACCTTAGTGGCGACATTAGGTGTGATATTCAATTGCATTAGCGCGCACTGGCAACAACTGTCGCCGTCCCCGATAATCCATTCGGAGGAGATTCGTCCCTCATTCGGCAGATTCGATCGTAACTCACGGCGTGACACCGGCCGATTGAGAGGCAATCGTCCCCGATGGTCGTCACCCGTCCCTCAATCAGGCCTTCTCGTGTCTAATCTGCAGTGCATTCAAAATGCGGCCGCCAGGATAATTTTAGGGTTGAAGACATGTGATCACGTCGCTCCAACTTTGAAAAAACTACATTGGCTACACGTAGCATATAGAATTGATTTTAAAATAAATTCTTGTACTCGTGGACTGGCACGTGCTTTCTTGTGTCATAGGCAGATCCAGGCGGCGCGGGGGGCGCGTGCCCCCCCCCCCCCACCAAAATACTTCATTTTCACAGGGGTTTTCATGAAATCCCGTAGGTGCGCCCCCTCTTTTCCTTAAGTGCGCCCCCCTTTTCGAAAACCTGGATCTGCCTATGTGTGTGATCTTGTTGAAGTAAGACAGACTGATAGGATATTTCGTAATAATTGTATATCTCTTAAAGTATCAAAGGGCCAAGATGTTAGATATGGTCAAAGTTCGTTTTCATATATTGGGCCGTATCTGTGGAATCTTCTACCAGACCACTGCAAACAATCGACGAGTCTAAATATATCTAAAAATAGACTAAAAACACATTTGTTCAAATTAGTCTATGAACTGTGAATTGTTTATGAGTATTTCATGCAGCTGATCGTGTACTACTATTATTCACCTATTACTAGTATTGTACTTTTTTCAGATATGTACAGCATCCTTTGTAAAAGAAGCTTTATAAGTTTAACAATATTATCAATATTATCATTATTAATCGGCCGTCTTTAGCTGTACCGATATATCAGATACAAAACTTTTTTTCTAACTATTTTAATAGTTGTAGTGGATATGTGGTTGTATTATAACAATAAACATTTGTATGTGACACGTGCCGTGTGCTGTAGATTAAGATAGGTCGTCCTGAAGTTTATTGCTGGATTGTGATATCAACACAGTAAAATAACAAAATCAAAATGCTTTGTCACTATTTTGATTACATGTAAACAAACGGTACAATTGGGGGCGGCCATTTGGTTTAAGCAACTTTGAAAAATTCAGTGACCCCCCATTTCTGAAAATGAAAAACTGAGTGACCCCCACCCCCCCTTGAAAAAAATATGAATTGAATGACCAACCATAGAAAAGCTTGAAACAACTTTCATATCTACCATACATAAACGATTTGACAAGGTACCAATAGAACAATTAGTGAAAAGAAAAATGTTTGCTGGAGAAGCTCTGATTCAAATTCAGAGATACATTGCAAATGCTGAGTCTGATCCAGACGGTGATATTGAGTGATATTGAGTAGTATAGTATTCATTCTTGCATTAAAAAGAATATATTGGTTTTGGTATGAAACATATATTGTTACGTCATTTCTGTTGAAATACTTGCAGTTTTCTCAATTCGCGCCAAAAGTGGGTACGATCTCAATGTGTCGGACATAAAATTGATTGACCCCCCCCCCTTGAAACATTTAAAGTTGAATGACCCCCCTTGGACACTGTGTAAAACTGAGCAACCCCCCCACACACACGCACACCAAATGGCCGACCCCCTCTGGGAAGTAATTTATGTGTGCTCCCTAAAATAATATAACCATAAACAATAATCATACTAAGGATAGCAGTCATAGCATAATACAGGAGGCGGGGAAAGACTCCCGACTTCTAACAAACAAGCTAGATTAAAATTGACTACAAAGACAGTCGAAGTGGCAAAACCCATAGCGACGCATTGCAGCTTGCGTTTGGTGGAGGAAAAATCCGCGCCGATGGCTCCAATGTATTTTGAATGGGGTAAACCCCCATGCCATACTCTATTTCTGCCGATGAAAGCGGCAGCACGTGTTTGATCAGTGTCATTTGCAGTAAATATCCACGCAGCACACATACTATATAGGCTAACACCAGTCAATGACCGTATATATAGTATACTATGACCGTAAAAATGCATTCGTCCATCTCGCTGAAAGAGGACGTTATGAATCGTGCTTTGAGGTTGCAGTGAACAGGGCCCACAAGGTCCATGGCAAGTCTATGGGTGGGACTAGTTCCAGAAAAATAACTGACTCGCAGACTAGACAGTCTGTACACAGTCTAACTAAACCCTATAACAGTAATATGAACAACAATCGACGTCAAGACATATATACACAAAGGGGCCCGCTAAAAAACAACAACAACAGCTCATGAACAGCAAGGCTAATTTGCAAGCTAATTAGGAGATATGAATTCCCAAAAATGAAACTATAAATAAAGAGATGTGAGAAAAATAAAAGGGTTGGGATACAAAATAAAAGTTTTTTTTAAGAAAGTCATAGTTTGTGGGTCGCCGGCACCGCAGTTCTGTGGCAATTGTATGTACCAAGTGATTATACCCCTGGTTTTACTGGGTGGTCGCGGGTTGTCGTGAGAGTGATAGTAACAGTGTAAAATCCATTGATTTATTGATCAAACACGTTATAGTCTATGGTGTAACGTAAAAAATACACACCGTAGTAGCACTACGTTAGTTTTGCGTCTAGGGGTACTCGTTCCTTCCCACGTTCCTTTGGTTCTAAAAAAAAGTATACTTCACATAGATCTACAGATAACAGCTAGGGCAATATTTATAAATCAACACCACCAAGGAGGAATCTTACATCCGGGACCCGGGACCCGGGCCAGTATAGGGTACGTAAGTTAACGATTCTTTGTTTTCCCAAATCTCCATCATAAAGCCTAAAACAAGCCCAAGTTCCTAAACTAGTCTACTAAACAAAGCAAAGGCAAAGGTGATATTATAATACAATTCAAATGGACTTGATTATTTGGGGTGGACTGTGGTAGACCAGAAACTAATTAAAGCTACATGCAGTCACACGTGCATGTTACATTTTGTGGTAGAATGACTTGCATTCCCGTGATATTTACCTTTCTCTCATTCAAATGTTAACTCGCCTGTATAAGTATAACGCTCACTGATGCATTTGCATTTTGGTTACAGGATAATATCAAAGGAAACGAAAAGATCACACACCAATTGTATTGTTCTAATCAATCAATTGGATAGCACATTCATCATTGGAAGGACTATAGGGACTGAAAAATGAATTTGGGAGAACTACATGAACTTGGTCTATATTACATGGCCACTTTAACATTTTTACAGCATGCAATAACGCAGGAAGCTAGTAATGAAACATGTGGTACAGTCCAATATACAAAAAAGCCGGAACTATATGGTCTTAATAATTGTGCACATATAGCAAATGTCTCCAAAAACACAATCGAGGAATGCACAGTTTTCTGCTGTAGCAGCAAACAAGAAGTTAATGCTATCAACTGGACGCCTGGTTCTAGAGTTTGTAACTGCCAAAACTGCACAACTAGTTCAGGGATAAGAATGGGAGCTTTTGCAGACAACGTGGATGTGTACTTTATATCTGACAAATTTCGCTGTGCTGAATTTCCAAATGTTCACCGACTGAATGATTGTCCTAATCGGCTGTACTCGGAATGCACATTTGCCTGTGATGAAGGATTTTCAGGTTCTGTATATCTATTTTCACATTAAGATATTTGCTTAACAGATTAAGAGAAGTAAATAAGTGGCCCCTTTTACAGCCTAAATTTGAATAATTTCAACATCAAGATCCAGGACACACACCCTCCAATGATGGATGTGTTAGGCCCATAATCCATAAACCGTTGCGGCAGCGGCAAGAAATTGCCTCCGAACCTCTCAAGTATGGATAATGGGCCTTACTGTAAATAAATCCACACTTGTCTGTATTGCTATCATGACCGCTATATCGGTATATCTTTCTATGTATAAATAAACAACGATTGTTTTTTTTGCTGGACAATGGTATTATACAAGATGGGGTGTAGAGGGGAAAGGGGTGTGTGTGTGGATTGGGGAGAGGGGGGTATATACCTGTTGCTAATATCGTGAATACATAATCTGCGTGAATACGTAATTCACAACTTTTAATATCACCTGCAGGTTCTGGCTCTGGAAGCACGAGGGCAAGGTGCGCTCTAGTTGAAGACCAAGGGGCCAGCGGAACCAAGACCAAGTATTTTGATGTGAAATGGACGACTCCAGCACCCACGTGCAAACCACCGGCTAATTACGTGCCCCTTATCGTGACCGTGGTGGTGCTGGTGGTAGTCATCACGTGCGGTGTTGTCATCTGGTGCAAGTTCCGTAAGCAGTGTGAGGAGCACTGTTGCCAGGCATTCTGTGTAAAACGCATGGTGGGCCGATCTTCGCGCACCTATTGAATGATCACTGGCAGATCTTTTTAGAGGACGAATTAAGAAGAGGAGGAGAAGGAATAGGAGGTGGAGGAGCAGAAGGAGATATGTACTCCCTGGATCTGCCAGTGGTGAATATCTAGAGGTCAACTATGAACGTTTAGATCTAGACAGAATAGCTGGTAGACACGTTTGTACACTGATGTATGAATTTAAAATACTTTTAGTACAGAATGTAAGCTTCACAAAGCCGATTAGAAAGCATATTGTTAGACATATGATAATAACTGACACACAATGCTAATATGGGGGTGCAGTTATCGTGTATACCTTGTTTATCTTGTTTTCTATTGTCTTGTACATCGACATATAATTATGCATAAAAATATATTTGCATGTGTACATTTTCAGGACCATAAACACAAATTAAATTTCCAACGATATATATGCAATAGCCCCCTTAAATTTCCCGGTACAATATCACATAGTTTTGAAATTGTCTGGTACTATTATATATGCATTACTTTTGTTTTGTTGTTTTGGTTAAACGTGTAGGCCCCTATATATATATATACTTTGCTGAGGTTCAGTTAGCTATATACGGATTCTATTCACAATGACATGTGGTTGTCTTCACCATTATTAATGTTAATTGCAAGTGGAGTAGGTCCACGTTGCTCACACTGCAGTAGTTATGAAATTTGACTTTTATGTAGCATACGATCGGTGTATACATAGACCTACTTGTATTCCGTCTTTTAGTTATGATTATACAATGAATCTGATCATCATTCGATTTTACTCTCCCAGTGCATACACACATAGTGTAATGTTGCTATTCATTTCATAGCCTTTTACTGGTAGGGTAGTCCACTTGGCGTCCAGCAGGCGATAGTTCATGCCAAGTTTTATGAGTTTGGTTTCTAATGGCTTGGCTTGGTATTGCCTAAACTAGCAGCAGATCAGCAGTTTAAGATCATCAACTAGACACTTGCCACACAATATTACATCAGCCTACGCTAGTTTGCGTCGGTTAGTGCCATTACACGGTCCAAGCTTAACCCTGTCTAACAAATCTTGTGGCGTCTTCGTTGCAGGGTTGGGTTTTTAGACCGTCAAAAGCCGATGAATCATTGGAAAAGTGTGTAAAAAATTCCTCTCAAACATTAAGATGTTTTATTTAGGTTTGATAACCACACATCAATATGAATGTTATGTAATTTTATGTAATTATACGTAATTACTGTGTACAGCTATGAAATGTGATTTACAAACAATTTATAGTGTATGGATTTTTCTAACAAAGACCTTAAACCTACAACACCATGCATGAACTAACACCAACATCACGTTGTAGCTACAAAAAAGCCACTTTTGCCCTCAGTATTGGAGTTTTTTCTTGTTTCAATAGGACTACTGGAAAGTTTAATTACTATCACATTCTTATAGCAGAAATCTTGAGTTTTGAATAAGGTTTCTCCGGCTGTGCAACACTATAACTGTACAACTATAATATCTCATGGCTATTAAATTTTGCGATTTTCATCTATTTAAAACTGTCTCTGTATCTGTTACAATTTCCCCATCTTTTCCTATCTCCATAGGTATTCTCTATTTCCTGTTACCTGCTATTCCTAATTTGATACTATCTATATCTTTCCAGAAGTTATTTACATCATTATCACACACTTTGACCATTCGTTCCTGTTTTTTCCTCTGGTATGATCTTCTTGTCTTTCTCAAGTGTTTATCAAATCTTTGCCTTGCCAGTTTCCTTGCACTTGGTTGTTTCTACATGCACGCCATTTCTTTTCTAATAATAACTTACATTTCTCCATTCTCTCCAGTTCATGATTCCAGTACTCAACATTCTTTCTTTTCTTTACTTTTAATTTAGCTCCTCCTATGTTAACAGTTATTTTAGGCACTTTGTCGTCTGCATGTTGTTTCACAAGCTCTGCCAACTCTTCGATTTTTGGCAATCTCCCAATTAAATTGTGCTTTTTAGAAGCCCATTTATGATATTTACTGATATTCAATGCACTTGAACCAGCAAGAAAAAATCAATATTCAACCCAGCACTATATAGCAGCAAACAGCAAACTGCACCAAATAGACTTTTAATGTGAGGTTTGCTGTTTGCTGCTATTAATGTAGCATGCTAAAGGAAGCCATTCTATCATTCCGTGCAAAAATCACCGCCAATAACCCACGCTGATTGGTCAATCAGCGTGCTCAATTATGCGATGGAATGAACGCTCCAGAGCACGCGGAGACCACTACTACGGCACTAGTCTAAACTCGTCACATTATCAATACAGCCGCTGACGTCGCAAGGCGTGTCCCATGTAGAGGAGAGCAAAAGTTTAGACTAGCGCCGTAGTAGTGGTCTCCGCGCGCTCTTTTTTGGCAAAATTGACTTGCAATGAGAAAGTTATAATATGACTTATTTTAAAATAAAATGGATTTTAGTCATGATAGAATGGTGATTGACCACTCGATTGTCGTGTCAATGGGAAAATTGAGCATGCTCACTTCGTTCGGGCAAATCAGACGTCAGCATGCTCAATTTTCCCATTGACACTCCCATCTTGTGGTCAATTCCTACAATATATATGACAATGGCTATTTGTGGCTGATAAGGTATTGTAATGGTGTACTTTTAATCAAGATTTCATTAATATTTTAGGAAATATATTTGAATATGAATGCATATGAACAATGATACAGTACTTTTATTGTACTTACTGTACTTATATACATAGCTTTGAAACTATCCTATATATTAATACGCTAATTTTTGGACTTTGTTCTGCTATCTCCTCTTTAATCTGACTAGCTGGACGCCATCTAACTACAGGAGGTCGTTCATGGTACTGTGTAGTTTTGAGCGAATATGTTTTTCATTATCAAAATGGCCCTAGTGGTTGTTAATTAACGGTTTTATAACAAAAATAGCAAACAGCGGCAGCCATGACAGCGTCATGTGGAGTAGTGTGATGTCATAAAGACGCCAAAGGCGTCACATCGGTTCAAATACTAGGGATTAAAACCACTTTGCCAATTGGGCTATGTGTACATTAGAACCTTGAATCAAGACCACCTCTAGAAATACACCACCTCTATTATAAGATGATTTATAACAGTCCCAAGTCTTCATAAAAAGCCCATAGCAAACGTCTCTAAAGAGACCACCTCAATATTAAACCATTTGACGCCAGTCCTTGGTCAGTCTTAATAGGGATGTTATACTGATGTGTGTGAGAATATCTGTGCCATGGAGAACATTATGTTCCCATTAGCATAGACACTAATTTTTCATCCCATACCTTTTGCATACTAGATGCCAAATGCAGTGTCAGTGATCAATGACTTACTTGAGATTGAGATATCCTCATACGAGCTTCAACTCGGAGTTATTCGAGGTAGTTCTCCGTCTGCGCCAAGTATACTACATCCAAGCTCAGAAAGCCATAGTTTGACCTGTTGCTTGACTTCTTGCTCCTTCCAAAAGATTCTATATTGTGATATAAGAACTTCCCTATCTCAATTTACCTTCAGTCTTAAAGGTTGTTCCAAAACACTCTTTCTACACATTATACTTGATACTTGGAAGGTGCTAAGTTGTCAGTGCAATGAAGTGTGCCAATATTATTTATTATTCATTTGTATGTACTAACTAACAAAAGTGGTCAGAGCTAATGTTACAAAGTATCACCCATTTCCACAATTTGCACAAGGGGGGGGTGCTGGAGAAAAAGAGAGCAGTACTCATTTTATACACTTTACTCAATATATTCCTTTCCTAATTCCATGGAAGGCATGATACATAAACACTAACTTTTCCTACCCTAGCTGTGACTAAAATGACTTGGCTGAGACCTAATTGTACACACACGTACATGGAGTGACTGTTCCTGTAGTCACGTTATAGTAATCGGGAGTATGGATGCTTGCAAGAGTAATATTATTTATCACTATTATGGTTGGGCGTAATGGACTTCACTATATATGTGTATTATATTGTGTAAGTATCAAAATGTGTCGGTATCTGGGCTATGCCAATGTGTATGTGGCTTCAAACAGGATGAGAGGTTGGTAATGTTAGTACTATCAAGTCATGGGTCCTGTCAGGATGGGAAACATGCAGGACTTGGCGATCGGTGTCAGATTTGGGGCTGAGCTTTTTTAGGACAAGGGTGGGTGCTATCAGGATTATGTGTGGGAGTGGATGGTGTAGAACGGTGGTGAAGACCTGAACTACGTAATATGTATTTGTTGTTAATTAGTGGTCTGTGGATGTGGGATGTTGGCAGGTACTATCAGGAAGTGGTTGGGTGGTGTCAAAATGCGGGCATTGCGGAGTGGCCTTTATTTTTGGATGGTTGGTGTCTTGACTTTCTTTTCATCATCCACTGTTGTTAAATGGTTCTGAAAACCTCCGTCAATGAATCATACTTGATGCTTATGTTTGCTGTGTAGTTAGTGTGTTAACATTATTTAGGTGTTTGTAGTTTGTACTCTCTAAATAAGAACACTTATAGCCAATGTTAGGGAAAAATCACAATGACTTTGATTTTCACAGGCTATTACAGAGGATGGTCACCCTGCCATGTTTACATAGTCAATAAACTGCCTTTCAATGAATGACGCCTTGGCTTGATCTTGGATGTTGTGTGTATGGGGATGCAGTCAGGGTGCTTTCAGAATGGGTGGTGGTGCTTTCAGGACGTGGGCAAGGGTCGTCAGGACAAGAGTGTTTGAAAATAAAATGCTGTAAAAAACATATTTATAAATTCACCAAATGTCTTTTTTTTCTATTCCCACGGAGGGCATTGTGTTCCCATTTACATGGACACTAATATTTCCTCCCGTAGATTTTCATTTTACATGCCAAGTCAATGGATTTCACCAATGATCTAGTTGGGATCTATTTATACGATTACGTAAACTCAACTGGAGTGATTCAATGTGATTCTCAGCATGCCTCTATGACCACACGGGTATAAGCTAGTAATTAATTATTATGCAACACACAAAGCAATATATTTCGCTGGAAATTGATCAATGCTGTAAATTCATTATGCGGTTTTCTCCTCAAATTCACAAAGTTCTTCATTATGAAGTATACAATAACCTACATTGTTTCAGTAAATATCTTAATTGCCCAATAAATCAACGTTGTTCTAGCGACGCCGTGTTCTTTGAGCACTTTTGATCTAGTGACAAGTCTAGAGAGTGTTTATTGCATATAAAAATCATTTCACGTAGTCCATTGCTGCACGTTGAATCCACTTCACCACTTGGTTCTTCACTTGGAACTTCCAGTTCATTGTTAAATTTTGTGCGTCACCATATACAAATTGCCCCACAAGCGCAGGCTCTGCAATGGTAACCGCAGGTACAGCAAGTCGTAGCGTGCTGTTCAGTGCTGAAAAATATAGACCCATTGAAATCTAATAGCATCACCTGAGAGCATCACCCTCTAGTACGTAAATCGTATAAAATGTAATAGGCAATACCAATACTGATGGTAGCCCTGAAGAAATACTAACAGGTCAAAATCGAATGACTCCGCCCAGTCACCAAGCAGGTAGAGACCCACGTGACTGCACAGATTGTTACTGGCCCACACTACTGCTCCACCTGCATCTGTTTGCACAACGACCCCATCATCTCGTACGCGGATGTAGCCTAACCATCAGAGAGAAAGAACGACATAATGTATTTGATATTCCACCCCAGGTTCACATAGACGATGAGAGATCCAAATGCTCCAGAAGACGCCAGATTTGTCATTTCAGGTACCTTCGGCTAAAAATGATCAATATTTACTATGTAACACCAGAGATAGTTTAATGCTCCTGTTTGGTAACACTCTAACCCCCTAATTTAACATGACCGATACTAGCTTCAGATACTCAAAAAACGTCAGAAGCTTAGAGTCATTTCGAGGTGGATTGTGGATGTCCTGGCCTCAAATTTGGTGTTAATTGCTGGTTCAGTTGGGAAGAGCGCACTTCTAGCTGGCTCTGGGTCTTTTTGCTTAACTCGGGCCCCGGCCGCTGCTTTGGGAGGATGAAACAATAAGTGGTGCCACTACCGTTACAATATGAACCAATAGAAGCATGAAACAGAAGCATCTGTTCCAACAGTTGGGTTGTTCACGATGCTCCTTGATTAGAGCTGTCTTCCGGGAGGAAATGACATACTTCTCCTTGGTTCTGCCCCGATAATAGTTATCACTTCTCCTTATAGAAGTGATTTTGACTTTTTAGCTTGTGGACTCCCGTTTTGAATAGTTGTTGATATGGATCGTCTAATTCATTTTTTGCTTTTCTGGGTTGTCTGGATTGCTGACTTGATTATCATCGGGTCTTTCCACTTAAATGTGCTATTGTTGATGATGTTCAAAAAGTTTTTCCCATATTATGGTGTGCTATGTTTGAATGGTTCCATGAGCCTGCTTTTTCATCCCGTCGATTAGAAAGGTCATGAACGTCATTCCAGATGACCATGTATGTTTTGGCCTCATAATACACCATAAAAGGTCTGGCAATATTGTTTTCTGACTTCCGGCTTATTTTGGAGCATCTGGAGTTAGCATAGGTTATGTGAAATTGGGGGGGGGGTATAGACAGAGCAGACTAAAGTCATCTTGACTTGCAAGCAGTCAGAGGCAATGAAGCAGCTGCTACGGTACAATGCCTGTAGGCCTACCGTAGTGTCCAGGAAAATTTAGCATATGTAGGTAGTCCACAATATCACATAATCAACGCTAGCTCAGAATGCTCCAAAAGATGCGAGAAATCAGAAAACAATATTGTCATTCATTATATGGTGCCCGTGCCTCGTGTGCATATTTTGTGGCTAAAACGCATGGGATCGTCTGAAATGACGGTCTGTGACAGTTCTGATGGACTGGATGAAAAAGCAGTCTCATAGGACCATTCGGAAATAGCACACCATAATATGGGGAACATCTTTTTGAACATCGTCAGCAATGCCACATTAAGTGAAAAGGTCTTACGATTATCAAGATAGCCATCCAAAGGGCAAAACGATAATCCAAATCAACAACTCAATAGTCCAAAACGGGAGCCCACAAGCTGAAAAAAGTCAAAATTTCTTCTCCAGAGAAGTGATAAATATTTGGGGGGCAGAACCAGGCAGAAGTCTGCCATGTCCTCCAGGTACACAGCATTAATAATGGAGCATCGTGAACAACCCAACTGTTCAAAAGCATCTGTTACATGCTTCTAATGGTTCATATTGTATGGACAGTGGCGGCTCTTACTGTTTCATCCATCTACCATACATCCTCCCAAAGCAGCAGACGGGGCTATAGTGAAGAAAAAAACACAAAAACAAATAAACAAACAAACAAAACAAACCAGCCAGAAGTGCGCCATTCCCAACCGAGAGAGCCATTCACTCCAAATATGAGACCAGAACACCGACGATCCACCTTGAAATGACTCTAAGCTTCTGGCGTCTGCTTGCACATATGGAGATAGCACCAGCTACTTAGTATGTGAAATAGAGTCTGTCAACCATACATCCCCCAAGAAGAAGACGAAGCCACAGTTCAGCAGAAAGACATGGAGCACTCTACATCGGAGACCAGTTCACACACTATTCACCCCGAAATAACACTTCTGGCGTTTTGGGAGCATCTGAAGCTTCCATCGTCGATGTGACATTAGGGGTTTAGGGAATGGGCAAATTGAATGTGTGTGTGTGTGCGCGCGCGCGTGTGTGTGTGCACGTGTGCGTGTGTGCCCACATGTGCGTGCGCGTGTGTGCGCGCGCGTGTGTGCGTGCAATATTTGGAAACGGGTGTGTGGTGCGTCAGTTTGTCCGTGTGTGTGAGTGGGGGGGCAAGGCACAGACTGCCAAACACATACACACTGTTGTTCATTTTCAGACAAAATCTTATTTCCTATATGACAACCATTGGGAGTGTTCACTGCTATGTCACAAAGGGATATCAACAGATGCACATATATATTGAACAGATTCATTGGCTTTCTCATTGTACAATACTAAATATTCATTTTGAGAAAAATCCTTTATGCTTGCTTTATTATAAGCCAAATATTTTCATCACATGACATCAGGAAGACAGGCGCACATATAATTCTTATTATAGGCTTGTCTAATGTAAGGAAGAAATGTAGAAGTGGGTGGGGGTTCGGGATAATAACTATAAACAATATCAATATCAAGTGTATATAGTGTATTATATGGAAGCATTTGCAAGTTAAGATAATGTTTAAGTCGGTGTTTTCATGAGT
The DNA here is from genome assembly GCA_019095985.1 of Streblospio benedicti. NCBI lineage: Eukaryota > Metazoa > Annelida > Polychaeta > Spionida > Spionidae > Streblospio > Streblospio benedicti. The sequence goes on from CM032662.1 coordinate 51,633,233, forward strand.
TACCGCCAGAGGCGACGTTTCCTCTGTTCACCCAGGAGCAGCCTCCACCACAATCATATAATTTCAGTCTGAACTCCGTGCCGCTGTACTCTAGATAGCCTCCTGTACAGGTGCGTTTCCGGGCGTGGAAGCCATGGTGCTGAAGGTAAATACACAGATAGCAAAATACTTAAGGAACGATAAGAAATAACGATCCCGGGGAGGTCGTCCATTTTTTGGGACTCAAAGAAAAAGTTAAGCGACCCCCCCCCCCAACATTTTAAAGTTGAGTGACTTCCCCCCCCTAAAGCAAAATCCTCTACATAGTCATTGCACTTTTGGATAATTACTAGAACATATTTGAAAAAATATACCGTAGCGTGATACAAAAGTTCAGCGACTCCCCACCCAACTGAACTGAATCAGAATAGTTGGACGACCCCCCCCCCCCACACACACACCTTTTTGGACGACCCCCCCCCCCCACCAACCCCCGGTATCATTATTTATGAACGTTCCCTTAACGCTAATTTCATACAATAGTCACAATTAGAAATCATGATTTTTCATGATTTTTTTTCAAGATCATATATGGAATCCAATGGTGTATCCCTCATTAAACGGCTCAGTGCACTTGATATTCAGCTTCCAAATTGTTACCACTTGCCCTTATATTAGTTATTATATGTTTACACAGGCAGATTCCAGGTTATCAGAAGAGGGAGAGGCGCTGTAAAGAAATCTCAGGTTCTCGTACGTGTGGTCAATAGCGAACATGCCAAAAACTATGCTATGCGTGTGTCGCATGAGATTCTTGTATTAACTACTATACCCAACTAAAAGATTATTATTTCTATTTTTGAAAATTCATCCAACATGAACATTATTTTACACAAACTATACCCGTAAATATTATATAATAACTTCTTCAACTCTACTCGTGCACTAGCGATGCTAATCTAAAATTCGATTCCAAATCTTGACAGATATTTCTACGTGATATAGTTTACGCCATCGTCACATCTCACGGCTATATACGCAGTATATAGCCGTTGAATATTGTAAGGGCATTGCAAAGTATAAGACCGTGAAACCGACGATGACTTTCCACGCATCGCATGGAATAAAACAAACTCAAATATTACTTTATT
>CM032662.1:51648043-51661585 GCA_019095985.1 Streblospio benedicti
TGGTAAAATATCAGGGCCGTCGTACCCCGCTCCGACACTCCGACATTTGTCGGACGACTTTCCCCCAAGAATTCATTACGTTATTACGTAATGAGTGCCCGATAAACTACGACAGGGACTTCCATACAAGGGTTTTGCAATTTAGATCAGTTGCTTAACTTCCCTACCAAAGACTAAGTAGTCAGTGACCTTAAATGACTTCAAATGACCAGTCTTTGTCTGTTGTCTTACACTGGCTGAAGTTGACGGAGACTTTCTCACAAAGTGATATAATTGGTAAGTGCACAAATTCTTAATCTTGCTCCAATGAAGTTTTGCAACAACTGCACTCCGTGGTGTTTTCAACATTCATTTCAAATTAATGGAATGTTTTGTTCATTGTTTCCCTCATTATCAACTAGAATTGTTACCAATAATTTGTAAATCAGCATGTCCTAAAAGTTTGGCAAAGTGCTCAAAACCGAATTACTTCGGTGTTGCATCATACCTCACAGTTGGTTAAAGTTTGAACGAAATCGGTTCATCAGTAAACACTCTAGCTTTATCCAGAGACAAACAAACAAACACACACACACACACACACACACACACACACACACACACACACACACACACACACACACACACGCACGCACGCACGCACGCACGCACGCACGCACACGCACGCACGCACATACTCACGCAAGCACGCATGTACACGCGTGCGCGCACACACACACACATACGCACAAACACACATACACACATACATACAAAATAACGAAACACAATGCTTTTGCTTCAGATGCTGAAGCAACCCAGAAAGATTTGTCTGTGCTCAAAGATAACTAAGAGAACGTTATGACATAGTTTATTTCTAATAATAAAAAGTAAGGAAACACAGGTAGCATGTGTAGTGCCCCTATTTCTCTTCGCCGAAAATATAATAAAAAAAGTAAAAACGACCAAACCAAAATTATTTGTTAATATTACGAGAAAGAGAACTGGGCTTTGTCTTGAGAACAAGTATCCCAATACACATGAGATAAATATGTTTTGAGGTTGATCCTTGTATGTTTTGTATGCTTTGTATGTTTAGTTTTGATAGAATGTCCACACTATAATAGATGAGAACAGTACAATGCAACCAAAAGCTTGCTCGGAGGAAGTGTTTTGCATACCAAGTAATATACAAAAAAAGGCATTGACTAGATGAAACAAGTTCAACATTTCTAATGGATTGAGAGGGCTTATTTGCTCGTCTATGTGCCTGCGCTTATTCAGATCCTGGTATCAATAATTTAAGTGGGTTGTTTGTTACTTTAACATTGATGATATATTTCCGGCCGAGGGATCCCAATAGTAACTGTTCATAATTGTGACCCGTGTTTTTACACTCATATTAAGGCCTCAGTCTGAGATTCATGAATACCTACCGCAAAGCTATTTATGGTTTTGGAGGAGATTAATCATGCAACAAAAAACAATCTACACAGGCAAAAATCATGATTCTGCCTCAAAACAGTTTTGTGAGGAGAAATTGTAGGAATTGACCACGAGATTGGAGTGTCAATCGCAAAATTGAGCAAGCTGACGTCTGATTTACCCGAATGAAGTGAGGGTAAATCAGACGTCAGCATGCTCAATTTTGCGATTGACACGACAATCGAGTGATCAATCACCATTCTATCATGACTAAAATCCATTTTATTTTAAAATAAATCATATTATAACATTCTCATTGCCAGTCAATTTCGTTTGTTTTGAGCGCGCGGAGACGTCTATTTCGTTTGTTTTGAGAGCGCGGAGGCGTTAGTCTAAACTGTTGCTCTCCGCTACACGAAATACGCCTTGCGTCGTCAGCGGCTGTATTGATATTGTGAGGAGTTTAGACTAGCGCCGTAGTAGTGGTCTTCGCGAGAGTGTTTTCCATCGCAAAATTGAGCATGCTGATTGACCAATCAGCGTGAGTTATTGGCGGTGATTTTTGCACGGAATGATAGAATGTGCCAATTACCACATTCCTACCACTGTATCTGATTCAATAATCGGGATGGTACACACCAGCATGATGTGCACAATTTATTTAAAAAAAAATATCGAAACAGCAAAATGAAATAATCACACTATGTGAGTATGTATCATAATTCAAACATAATGAATTCTACTGTGGTGTAAATACAATCATGATTATAATGGCTGAGTCACATACAAAGCAATCAACATTAGTAAGGACATTTCAAAATTATAGCGTGCATATTTATAAATAACTGACTTATAACTAATTTATACATCATAAGTGATCACTTCTAAGTCCATTACTGCTGAGTCTATCCATCCACCTGTTTTAAGGGAAAAATATTATATTTTCAGCTTTGTAATATTTCTTATACTGTAAACTATGAAGAACAACATGTTTTGAAGTGAACCTTTTATCTTCAATAGTTTTCCCATTACAACCCATTTTGTGAAGGCCAACCCGGAGTGAAAAACAATGACTCATTCTTTGCAGGCTTATAAGGCTATATGGGCTAAAAATTCAATGTTTACATTTTCAATGTTTTGTATGCTATAAATGATAAAGAACATCTTTTTAAAATGAACCTTTTATCATCAATAGTTTTTCTTACATGATACATTTTATAGACAGCAACTACAATCAATGTATATTGATAGGCCGTGTTTAAGGGGGAAGCCTAGAACATTTTTTTACTTTTCTGATTTGTAGTTGATGTAGATGATTTTTATAAACATTGGTGTTACATGATTTAAGATTTTTTCTCAATTTTTTTCAGAAGTGGATTTTATTTTAAAATGTTTTTAAAAGGCATATTTTGTGAAATAATGACCACATCTTTAGGTACATACACTGAACCACTGATGGTGTGTCATTAGATAGAAACACATCTCTTGTATAGAGGACATATTTCTATAAATCTCCCCAGCCTTAGAATTTTTAAATATATCCTTTTAATGCAAAACTAGTAATTTCAAATATGATTCCAGCTTTTATGACAGATATTTCAAAATGGCCTTTCCCCATCTCATTAGTAGTTCATTATGTGTGTGAATATTCATCAATGAGTTTCCGGACTACTTTGGGTATAGGCTTTTGGCTCCAGAAAGCATCACATCACATTGATCAAAGAATATAACAAAATTATATCCATCATGAAGAGTTGATTCAAGTAACAAGCACATATCTTTTAATTTGTTTAGTATGTAAAGAGCAATAAAAAAATGGAGGATGATAATTATCAAACCCAAACAGATCATCAGACAAACCAATATGTGATTCTGTGAAATGTTGGTAGCCTCGCATTAGACTTTATTAATGCCTCGCTGCACTCTTGGAATACAGTCATTCCCCCATTAAAAGGAATTATGAAAGTCATCAAGTAGTATAAGGAACTATAGTAGAACCTATTCTTTGTGGAGACCTTTGTAAAAAAATGACAATCGTCCATGTAAGGCAGATGTCCTGAACAGAGAGGTTCTCAATATGACATTGAAGTAATTGGAGAAGAGAAATGTGTCCATATAATACGGGTCTCCTAAATATAGAGGTGCCTACATAGACAGGTTTCACTGTACATCAGACCTCATTTCAAAGTATTACTGGGTATTAATTTCATGATATTTGAATATTTCAAGAAATTGCATAAATAGTTTTCTGTTGAATTAACATTCTATGAACATGATGAAAAGAAGTGGTAGATACAGTTATAATCAAATCAATGGAATAAGCATCTTTGTTGAGTCAACACTTAAAAAATGGATTGACAACATTGGATTATGGCATAAACTTGGTAAAATATTGTACCTATTGTAACATTGTTCATGACAGAAGAAAACACATTCTCAAATATGGATGTTAGAAAATTTTGATCAATTGCTTGAATACAAGGCCGCAAAATGAAAAAGAAGGCTGGGACGACGTTGATAAATAATCTAATATAAAACCACAGGATTTACAGAAGTGACATGTGGCTGACTGTTTTTATTTATGTACCTAAAGATATGCCTATATTTCTGAACATTTTGTGTTTAAAAAATTTAAAAAAATTTTTTTTTTAAATTGTTTATGTGGTGGGGCTATTTTTTGTAAATGAATGAGGTCAAAATCATGATTTAATATGAGAATTTTTTCCCTAATTGATGAAAATGTATTAGGCTTCCCTCTTAAAGCCCATTTTCTCAAAACTATTTAAAGTTTGCATAGTGGATGAATTTTTCTTTTTATATTTCTCTTTAACCGTGAAATCAAATTTTCACAAACGTGTATATATTTGTATATATTCTGAAGAAAACCTTACTAGGGATTTTGATTTTTTTTATTTCGTTGATGAATTATGAACGTTTTTGTATTGATTTGCAAGGAAATTAGGAAAATAAGTGGTTTTAAAACTTAAAATGCATGTAAAATGATAAATAGGAAAAATATTAAAAAATTGAGGCAAGGTTTTCTAAATAAATATACAAATTTTGTAACTGAATAGTCATTTTTGTCATTTCGATGTTTTACTATCAGTTATATGCTTCAAAGGCAAAGTTGTAATTTTTCCACTAATTGCTTTATAATTTTTTTTCATTAATCTATACAATTCAAAACATGTTGTGTCATTAGATTAGATAATTATCTACAAAGTAAGGTGTAACTCGCAAGAATTGAAGCAATAATTAGTGAGAAAATCAAGGTTTAATAAAATCCTAAGAAAAGAGTTCATGGTTACCTTAAAAAGTGTGAAGAAATTTCAGGAAATTGCTAAAACAAGGTGAAAGTTTCAATTTTGAAGATTATCACAATTCTCAAATCAAATTAAGAATGGCGTTGGTCTAGCCCATACACATTCTACATAAAGATCACCGTCAAGTAAAACATGCATACAGAGAGCATACGCAGATCCGGATGGGGGGGCACCTTTTCCCACCAAAATACTTCTTTTTCTTTTCCTAGGGTCTTTGGCATACCCACAATTGATCACGAGAACGAAACCCTAAAATCCCTTAAGAGCACTCCCACCCCTTTAATGAAAACCAGGATCTTCAAATGTGTTTCGATGTTATATATAATTTACTAATATTTTAAACCTGCAAGTTTTCCCCAACTGCATGGCTTTATTGACAGATACATGTACAGCCGAAATACATACGTTTAACAGTGGATATGAGAATTTAAAGTTTAAATATTCCACATAATGCTGTAAATATTGATGGTCTCTGTTATGCCATTTTCATTCAACTCCAATCGGTCTCAGTATAGCCTTGGAGTATAGTCGCCAAATCAGAGACAAATTACACTCCATTACCACTTGTGTCTAGACGTGTCCTGATACCACACATAGGGCACCACCTCATCATGCGACATGCGCGGCCAACACTGGCAAGCGCTTGTTATGTGCAGGTTCCAGATTACATCCTTCCATCACATCACCGACAGTGAAACCAACCGTGAAACCACAGTTGTACCAGTTTTGTAAGTCGTCGTCTGTGATGCCAGGCTCACCACTAGGCTGGCCCTCAATACTGATCCTTGCCTGATTAGATGTGTCATAGTAGAAGCCGACCAGGTCGCCCTTCTGTACTTCAAATCTGAAACATTATGGAGTTCATACCCGGTAAATGTTGTTTATGAGAAAGCTGTGCAAGAAACAATGAAAAAGCTGATGAAAATTCTTAGACAACAAAGAAAATGAATTAGAAATTAAGAATAAAATCCAAGTACTCTTTATTAAACTGAACACAAATTGTCGACCTGTTAGTGCATATCCAGTAATTAAAATATGTACCCGTTATCGATGTAATACAAAATTACATATAATGTCATATTACACCCATAACAGCATATATCCATGATCTACATGTAATCATATAAATATTTTAGCAACCAACTGACCTCTCTTGCTGGGTTAAGTAGTAGGTACGGATCGTCATGGTCTGAGCACTAGTCACAGTCACCCGGGTCTTGCCCACAAGGCGAAACACGGTCCCAGGCAGTGGACGCCAGACACCCAGCACCACCTCACCGGGCTGTTGGCTCTGCCACTATGACAGAGATTCACACTGACAAAGGGCAAAGTAATGTGTAAAAAAACAGAAACTTAAGCCAGTAGAATGTGCACATTTTGTAGGGCAAGTAAGAAGTATGCTGTACAACACAGTAAACCAGGGGCACAACTGACTGGTCAGACATTTTTAGCCGTACGTTTTATCCCATGTGTGGCTATCTATGACTGATAGTGACGTTCTGGCTCCTACACTCTACCTATGGCAAAGCCATTGCTGGATAGACCTTACCGATAGCAAATGAGGGATCCCTTTTTCGTCTGATTCTTTGAAATTTAAAATGAATTGGCGAATTATAGAGCATAAAAAATGTAGTAAGAGAACAAATTCCTAAGTTTCTCTTATTATCTTTTCTATGTCTCTTCTTTCAATTGTGTTTCACAATGCTGACATTCTGTAAACATTCCATGAACAAAGTCAAGTAAGTTTTTGTTGGGATTGGTAGGATTTGTTCGAAATAGATTTGTTTTCCCCGGTACTCTGCACTTGCTCAGATATCAAGTTTCGGTAGTGGTGGGTGATAGTGTACATGTACATAAAATCGGGTTTGAAAAATGGATTGTTTTGCTAAACATGGGGATTGAACTTGCGCAGATAATGCCATGGGAATCAATACCTATTCACAATATACCCCCGAGATAATTCCGGGGGATGCAGCCTCATGTTTCTCATAGCTAGTGAGTCAAATGAAAATTCGGAAAAATTCACACAATTAATGAATTACACAGGTGTAGGGTCATTCTAAAATTCAGACAAAAATATGTTTTCCAGTGAAATATTTCTTTTTCCTACTATTTATGTTTTCGGAAATAATAGTGTCTAGCAAAAAAAAAGAGAAGTAAGAACATAAGAAGAGAATATTTATTTGGAATTTTCACTTGCTTAAAACGTAATATATAAGAGATTTGTTGGGGGGGTGGGGGGTGGGGGAGTGGAATGTTCATTTCTCTGAAATGTAATGCGTGAACGTAATATGCTAATTAGAAATTTAAAGAAAAGAAACAAAACGAGGAGAAGCAAAGGAAAAAAGTGGTCCGTCCTTCTCAATCAGTTTTGTTTATAGTGGAGCCTTTTGCTATGGTCTCTGTACCGCCGGATTTTCATCATACTGGACACGCACTGATCCATGAGTTTTTTGCAAATAGAGATGCAGTAAAGAGATTGTACTGCCACATGTACTCTATACTAGATTAAAAGAAAGTTGCACTCATGTCGACCAATGTTTTGTATTACGTACTAAGTGGAATCTTTATTTGTGCAGTGACACCATATTATTTGGATGTTGATTAGTCAACTGAACGAATGCATACATACTAGTGCACACAAAGACCCACCTTCCACTTGTAGACGTGACCGGGGGAAGGTAGCGGCATCTCAGGGAACAGGTTGGTTGCGCCGCCGTTGGACTCCTGTAGTATCTGGAGGGCTCCTGCAGCGAGCACTCGCTCTGTCAGCGCGTACACCATGGTGCCTGCGGACACAGACATGCTCTGCGTTATATGATTTGCTGGATACCGTTTATACCACGTTCACACCAATGGTGCATTTGATGGCGCTTTAAAGTGAAGTACTTACAATGAGGTGTGCAAAATGGCACTAAAGTGAATCAAAGCTTGATTAGAGCATCTAGGTGGGGATAGGTCGTGGGAGAGCCTGGAATATAGTGGGACATTCGGAATGAGCACAAGTTTTTTTTAAATGTTAAATAAATTGGGCACTCTATCACGAATTTATGAAAGCGCTGAGCTTAAATGTTTAACAAAGTGTAACAATGCTTAATAATGCTTGATTCAAAGCATTGGAAAGTTTAACAGAGCTTGGTTCATAGCGCAGACACCAGTGTTCACGGTCTTTTACCTCTTGTCATGCTTCATTAAGATTTTTCTATATTTGCATGATCAAAAGAGGCAGCCGATTTATAGCAGAGTGTTACATTACTTGGGATATCACATCATTTTGCTAGGCGATTTAAAGCATGGGATTCGCAGTTGGTGTGAACTATGTTTTAAAGTTTAGCCAATTCCATTAGTAGTGCAATTGGTTTATGACATCAACACCTTGCTTACATATGTTATCGTAACACGTGAATACAGTGCAGTAGAACCTCCAAATAGACTGCATTTCGATGATAATATTTCTGAGAATTTTTTCACTGTTCCTATCCTTCATCAGGAGATCAACATAAACCTCGCTATTGAGACTCTTTGACCTAGTGAACTTGTGGTGAATATATTAGGCTATTTGCCTTATCAGACTAACTGATATGGTGTCTTTTGAAGTTATCCCAGAGTCTCATGGATATGTCAGTGAAAAAACAACAACTACAAGCTACGACAGGTACCCCTCTCGGTGAGTATCTCTTCATTTCTCTCCATCATCACCTCACCCTCTTGCTCCATATCTCTCTCCATATATATCTCTTGAACTGGATGGTTGTCACTGACACCGCCCCACACACACGCACTTACCTGGTGTGTCAGTGAGATGGTTCTTTACGGCACTCGTATCATACAGTTGGCAAATGTTCCCATTCACGGAGAACGCTGAGCACTGGCTGGGCGAGTGGTTCTCACACACCTGCGAGCACTCGGACGCCACAGAGGACCTCGCCAGCGTGCTACACGGCACAGTAACAGGGCGTTAGTTGGCTGATGATTAATACATTAGAAGCACGTTGGTATGGTACCATATGGTTAAATCCAAAGGCCCATGCATTGACTATGTTATGAGTAAATTATATTTAGAGATGGCCTTCTCATTTATATTAAACCTCTACTAAAGTGAATGCAGGTGCCTATGGTTAAATCTAGCAAAAGTAATGGAAAAAACATATTTTTAAAATCATTAATTCTATTTGTTGTCTAAATGGAATGGTCAAGCTTTCAAACCTGCTTTGCACAAACGCAATCGTATCAGCAACGCATCTACACGTATTGTGTCAAATCGTAAACTTGGACGTATTGAAGCAGCATTGAATGTAATAAAAATAATAAAAATGTATGTTGCAGTGATTTGATGAGCAAAGGAACTGTTACTTATATATGCAAATGTTCTACGACCCCTAGACTCAGCATTACTATTTGTAACAAACTTATATCAAATCATATATTCATCATCAAATTTTGAACATGTTTAGAATTTCCTGACAAATTCACCAATTGGCCAATGTACGTATTTAAGATTCATTAATGTGTAAAGCGGGTTTTAGGTTTGTTGCAAAAATACATTGTTCTCGGCAATTGGAGATGGGAAGCCGTGCTATATCTAAATATACAATTCATCATATAATTTAATAACCAAGCAAATTTATATAACTCCACAGTTACTAGTATAGAATATTTATATTTCAATTGACCACTACACAATTACTTTAGCATGCAACATTTCCACCTGTTGTACAAGCAGAACTATAAATGAATCTCCTTCTCACCACCCACCTGGTCGCCATCACAGTCAAGCCGCTCACGGCCTTGTCGGGGAAGCTCTCATAGTGTAATCCGAGCACGCCAGGCACAAAGCAGCACGCCACGGCCAGTAGGAGGTGGCGGGTGAGGCGGGTTCGGACGCCCATTACGCGGTCTCTGTCTATCAGTTGTACTGATGGTCTCACCAATCTACTGATGGCCTCCTACTTCGACTTATAGCTAGTCTTACTCCCGCTTGGCTGCCTTTCCTAAAAGCTTGTGCATTTTCTGGAAGCGGTGAGTGATTTGTGCATGTCTTTGCAGGAGGCCATGGGGTTATTTAAGACCAAAGTCTAGCAACGGAAAATGACGCAGGCAATATAACGATCTGTGTAATCCATAACATTGTGCAACATTGTTCACAGCCTGTTGTTGACATGCAGCCATCAATAATCTCTACCTCAATTTAGCGTATACGCACTGCAACCACTGAGTAGCTGATAAGTTTATAGACCGATGCATGGGCTCCAGCATCATAGGAGGCGGTAGGGGTATACATGGTCTACTACTGTGCTTTACAAACACTATCCCATACATTACAGTAGTATATGACATGTACAGCCTAGTAGTAGACCATGTATACCCCGTTCCCCACCCATGATGCTGGGGCCCATGGGCCAATCAACAAACTTATCGATTTGTACAACACACATACGTATATTTGTATAAGTATTGTTTAGCGTAGATTTGTCTCAAGGACAAGCATTGGTTGTAAGTGTTTCATCTGCATCTACCTACGTTAATTTGTGCTTCTGATAACGACTGTATAAAGAGCTGAACTCATGACCAGATGGTCATGAGTTTGAGTTCCCTGTGTAATACTGGCGGTACATCCCCATCAACTGCTTTGCTGGCTTTGATATGGTAAAATTATAAAATATAATGATAGGTAAAAAGTGGATAATAAACTGCAGTCATACACCAAATTTTTGCTGTCATTTCAAATTACATTTAAAGCTTTTTCTTATAATATTACCACATTCGTACTGCAGTAATCTTATTCTTAGTAATTTATGATTTTATATGTAAATCAACACACATCATGCAAAAAGAAGAAATGACATTTTTGAGACCTTGACCTACACTGACTAGTCTTAATCAACCAGACTTTCTCACAAAGCGATATAACTGGAATGCACAAATTCTTCATATTGCTCCAATGAAATTTTTTAACAACTGCACTCCGTGGTGTATTCAACATTCATTTCAAATTAATGTGATGTTTTGTTCATTGCTTCCCTCATTATCAACTATAATTGTTGCCAAGAATTTGTAAATCAGCATGTCCTAAAACTTGGACAAAGTGCTCAAAACTGAATCACTTCACGTCATGTTGCGTCATACCTCACAGTTGTATAAAGTTTGAATGAAATCGGTTCATAGGTAAACCGTCTAGCTTGATCAGAGAAAAACATACATACATTTATACATAGTTACAAATGAACGTAACACAAGGCTTTTGCTTCAGCTGCTGGAGGAGCGAGGCAACAAGATTTTCCTGTGTGTAAAGATAACTAAGAGAATGGTATGACACATTTATTTCTAATAACAAAAAGTAAGGAGACACAGGTAGTGTGTGCAGTGCCCCCATTTCTCTTCGCCGAACAATAAAAAAGGTAAAAACGACCAAACCGAAATTATTCGTTAATATTACGAGGAGAACTGGGCTTTGTCTTGAAAACAATTATCCTAATACACATGAAATAAATATGTTTTGAGGTTGAACAATAGATATTTGTGTGTTTTGTTTTGATAGAAAAGAATTTCAATATCCACACTACAATAAATGAGAAGAGTACAATGCAACCAAAAGCTTGGCCGGGGTAGTTTTTTGTATATAACGTAATATTCAACAAAATGTATTGATTAGATGAAACAAGTTCAACATTTCTCATGGATTGAGAGTTCTTAGGGACCGTTCATTATTCATGAGGAGTGGGGCCCGGAGGTAACTAAGCGAGAGCCCGCCAACTTTGTACATGAAAAAAGAGCGGCAGGGGGTCTTCGACTTTGTACAGAAATTTTCAGAAAATCCTCTGCCCGCCCTCCCCATAAATAATGAACTTAGCTGAGTATCTCTGTGCATATGCTTATTCAGATCCAATTATCAATAATGTAAGTGGGTTGTTTACTTACACATTGTAGATATATTTCCGGCCGAAGGATGCCAATAGTAACTATTCATAATTGTGACCCGTGTTTTTGCACTCATATTAAGGCCTCAGTCTGATATTCATGAATACCTACAGCAAAAATTTATGGTACTGTAGGAGATTAACCGTGCAACAAAAACAATGTACGCAGGCGAAAATCATGATTTTGTGAGGAGAAATCGTACCAATAAAACCGCATTCCTACGACTGTATCTGATTCAATAATCGGGATGGTACACGCCAATAAGATGTGCACAATTTATTAAAAAAAATATCAAAACAGCAAATTGAAATAATGACACTATGTGAGTATGCATTCTATAGTGCTGTAACTACAATCATGATTATAATGTCTGAGTCACATACCAAGCAATCAACATTAGTAAGGAAATTCAATATTATACCATGCATATTTATAAATAACTGACTTATAACTAATTTATACATCATAAGTGATCACTTCTGAGTGCATTACCAGTTAATCTGAGTCTTTCCATCCACCTATTTCAACTGTTTTTATATATGTATGCCACATCACATGCTGCAATATTATGTGCTAAAGCAATCACAAACACACAATTTGCCTTTTGATGTTATACATGATTTTTTAAATTTCAAATGGGCCCTAAAAAAACCTTTAAAAACAGATACATGTACAGGAAAAACCCCGTTTAACACTGGCTTATGAATTTTAAATAAAATTTTTACATAATGCTGAAAATATTCAGGGTCTCTGTTAAAATCTCATCAACTCAATCGGTCTCAATATGCCCTCGGGTATTTGGCAAAATAGAGCAAATTAAAAGGACCCTTATTAAAAAGGGGGGTCCTGAACCCCAACAAACCCAAAGGTAAACAGGGGAAAAAATTTTTGAAAAAAATTGTTTGAAGGTACGGGGCCCAAAAATCCTGGTTAAAAAAGGGGCTAGAAAAAATTGTTCGACCAAAAAAAAAGTTTTGAAGAATTTTTTTGGGAAAACAAACCAAAAAAAAAAAAGCCCAAAAAAAAAAACCCAAAAAATAAGAAATAAAAAATTAAAAAAAAATAAAAACAAAAAGGGGCCCCTTTTCCTTTTAAAAAAAAAAATTTGGATTTTTAAAAAACCCACAAAAAAAAAAAAAATTTCGAAAACCTTTGGTGGTGCCCATCCAGTAATAGTACCCGTTTGATATGGGGCAATATCATATTAATGCAATTAACCCCTAACACATTAACCCGCTTAAAAATTTTAGCAAACCCCTACCTTTCCTCTTTGGGGGAGGGGGATATATGGTTGAGACTAGCAGGTCATTTTTGCCCCCAACGAAGTCCCCGGGGGCGCCGCACCCCGACCCATACGGGTTTTTGTTCCCACTAGGAAAAGGGAAAGACAATGGAAAATAATGGAAAAAAAAACATAAGCCAAAATGTCATTTAATTTGAGGAAATAAAAGTTGTTACAAACAAAAGGTAAACCCGGGGCCAACTCTAATCAAATTTTTTCCCAAGTTTTTTTTTTCCCCTGCGTGGTTTTTCATACTATGACTGTGACTGAGTCTCCATAAACCTACCACACAAAGTCATTTGGTGGAAACTTATATAATTGAGGGGCATAGGTGGGTTTTGAAATCAAAAAAGAATCGGATTAAAGAAAAAAAAACGAGTGAGAAAAAATTCCCCCGGGCTTTTTTTTCCCCCCCTTTTTTTTTTTTTTTTTTTTTTTTTTTTGCCGAATTGAAAAACCTCTGTTCCCAAAAAATGGGCTTCCGGTTATTTCCCAAGTTAAAAAACATTTTTAAAAAATTAAAGGGGGCAGGTTTGGGGGGGGGGGGGCCCCCCCCTGGGGGGTTTGGATTTTTCAGGGAAGGGTTTCCCCCCTTTTGGGGACCCAAAGCCATTT
>CM032662.1:51661685-51706902 GCA_019095985.1 Streblospio benedicti
TCTTTGACAATTATAAGCGGATATAAGAATAAGAATGTTCGTTCCGCTATTGAGTGTACCCCCAATGATATTCAATAGTCCACCAAAATGATAAAACAAAGTTGAAAAATATAATATAAATATTGTTTCTTCTCTTTCGTATGTCTAAACAGAAAAGTGATGGTGTCTTCACATACCTGATTTTAGGCTGTTGGCTGATCCTGTTAAATTGTTGGATCGTGGCCATGCATGCCACACATTTGTGTTTTTTTAAGAGAATATCTACATATAATGACCACACAAAGCGAAAATACCCATTTGGATAGGCTCGTTAAACCCTATCTTGTTGGGCAAAACAAAAATATGTTTTATATTGTTCATTTTTCTGTTTGTCGTTTTCTGATCTTTTCTTAAATATCTATTTCATCATATCAATTCCATGTCAAAACTATGTATTTAGAAATATGAATATGTCTATAGTAGTATCTAGCAATCTATAATAATATATGTATCTCTCTATATACATATCAGGGGTGACAGGGCATGCAGTTATTACCTGGAATGTAGTTGTCCAGTAGATATTATATATTCTAGTATGACTATATTTAACGTAGAAAATAACGTATGTAACTTTGAGTTGCCAGAACAAACGAACTGCTGCTTATATTAAGCCCCTAATTTCACATAGCCGATGCTAGTTCCAGGTGTTCAAGAAGACTCTAGAAGCTTAGAGTCATTTCGAGGTGGATGTGGATATTCTGGCCTTAAATTTGGTGTTGTCTGGCTGGTTCGGTCGGGAATGGGCACGTATGGTTGGTTCTGGGTCTTTTTGCTTAACTGTGGCCTCGTCTGCTGCTTTGTCAGTATGCATGGTTGACAGATGAAACGGTAAGTGCAGAAAGTGACGTAACCTGCTTTACATATTAGCGAGTTACGTAACCTGCTTTACATATTAGGGAATTCCACCTACATAGCTATACGTGCGCTAACGAACTGGCAAATTCGTCAGAAAATTTGAGACATGTTGAAAACTTTTGGACGAATATACAGTTTGGTTAATGTACTAAACAAATAGTTATGCTGCGTTGAAAGGGTTCGCCTACCATCGCTCATGTGTAAAGCGGGTTTCAAAAGCAGGTTTTGTGCAATGTGTGGTGTATAAGCCATTAGCAGATAAAGTTCTGTATAAAACTATGCACTGAGTGGAATGATTTCCACTAGCATCGTCATCTTCATTGTATTGTGGACATTGACAACTACTATACAAAAACCAGCAAGTTTATTGAACAACAATCCTCTGTATAAGAGACAACTTATTTCCATTCATTTCTTTTAATGAATGAGTAAGAAAAAGCAAGTAAAAATATGAAGATTTTATGAGCGGAACCTAGTGCTCACATATAGACCGCAAACCTTGCTTTAACAGATTTATGCTGGATGCAAATTGCATCTGGCCAAACCGACACATATGAAACAGGTATCATTTAATGGATAATACTGTTCGGTGGGGACCACAGAGTCAATATGATAGAAACAGGCTGTAAAAGAGCTGTAGTGATGACGCAATACATGCAATGCAATCTGTTTTGGCATGATCTGTATAACCAGAATCACATCATTCATTTGACCACGTTGCCTCTCCTTTGACCAGGCTAGGAATTAGTATACATCTGCAGTGGAGCACTGTAATAAGACTACATTTTAGTCTAAACAAGAATGGTATTTTCTTATTCTAGGTCTGGTCTGTATGTGTACACCCTGTATAACTGAACGGCTCAGAACTATACATCTAACATGACATTATGAGTCTGGACAGTTGGTTGCATTATGAAAAATGATTGTGAAGCAACTAACAAAAGCGACCAAACTGACAAACAGTTTTAGTGTCTCTATTTTCATTCAATATTTCCAGTTATATTTCTATATTTTCACTGTCAATTTCATATATTCATAAATGCAGTAGGTACAGTTAATAGCTTTACAAATATTATCAAAAAGTTAAAGTAAGACAATCTTTAGCACCTAGTTCTTTTCTAAATCACAAAAGAATACATTGTAAAATCACGTTCATCACACACAGTTATACATCATTATAAAATTGTACAAAAATGCATTCATTCTAAATCCACGTGCACTCAAAAGTATAAATTACACAAATCGTACATAAACACTTCATACAGTTACGTATAAACAAATAAAACTAGATATATGAAGCTTGTATTATTAAGCTTTAGTGTGACATCTTGAAAAATACAATTTTGGTAGCGTTTAACTCGGTAAACCCAGATGTTTTTCTGCTTTGGTTCACTATACATTAATCGATTTGCTTTTTTTTAATTACATGATGGTAATATTCTTTGTGTCACGTAAATTCTACACTGTGTGTCCTACATCGGAACAGCTCCTCGCCATTTCCAAAATGCTCCAAACATTTAAGTCATTTGCAGCATGTTGGCTGAGATAAATAGTGTCCAAACATTTATCTTTGACACATGTTCACGTCACATACATGTAAAAAATATGCAAATGACTTACGTATATCAATAATTAAGAACAATGATCAGTGACTATCAAATGTTACCCCATGACAATATATCAACCTTTTGCTACCTTATTTTGGCTTTTGACCAAATAAAAAAAATGAAAATAGCTAAAAAAAACATTCATAACAAAAAAAAACAAATCACAGGAGCACACAAGTCTTATTGCCTAGACACGATAAATCATACCTTTATTTTGTGTTAATGTTTATAGATTTGGTTCGTTGATAATGTCGATAGTAAAACTAAATCATACCTCTGTTTTCTTTATTTTCCTTAAAAAGAATTAACCCTGAGAGATGTTTATAGTTCTAGCTTTACCTGATGTCTTAAGCTTCTGGTAGATAGATATTTACATACCACGTGGTCTAATAATGATCACATGGTCTGACACAAGTCATGTGGTTAGTTATGCATGTGGCACGTGCTTTTCTTTGAATCACATGTTCTAGAGAGCCTTACACTTATTTATTTGTCGTTACGCTTGTTAGACCAGAATCTTTTTCCTTCTTTGACTTTCGGGTTTCTGCCTGATCCTTCACCTTATTCTAAACAGAAGATGTTACCGTTGAAAGTTGGTGTTGTATAGACCAACATTGTATTGGAATTAAAATAGAGCATAATTCAGTATATGTAAAAATAGTTACGTTTACACCACAGTAATGAAAAAATAATTATTACCGTAAATTGCAACATAATTTTTTAATTAAATACTTACCAATGTAGCAGCATAATACAATGAAACAACTAGTGTGTAAGGAAAGCAATTATGTATATTTTAAGATAAAACAGAAATGCTTACAATGTATTCCGTCTCCAATTTTTTCATTGCTCTGCGTTTTTGATATGGCTGAAATGTGAACATTAATTTGTATTTATTAATCTACATTTTCTTGTATTGCACAAGGGATCCGATACAAGAAAGTATACACGAGATGCTAATATCATCTAAGTATATATGTAACAACAAATACAATACCAGGGACAATGAAAATGACATTAACATTCATGAACATCCATGTTAATTGCAGTAGACGTTCTTATGATTAACTTTATGACCAGTGATGCTATATGTAAGAAACGTGATGGTGATAACAATAAAGAATATCAGTAAATAAATATGTATGCCCCATGTTAATAATGATGAATGATTTGTTGACAACAACAACACTGACTCACCACGGCGATGATCCTCAGGATGAACTGGATGTTGTAGATGATGATGCAACCGATGATTACGACGAGGGCGATCACATCGGCGTAGCGCTGGCGCCCTTTGTCCTCATCCGTCACCACCTTCTGACCGATGTGCCAGAACACTTGGCTGCCGTGCCACATGGACACGGCGAAGAGGCATACAAGCGTGGCGATGATGTAGCGGTCCTGTAGCAGGAACAGCAGCCAAGTGTTTGCAAATAGCATTAGATGAATAATAATAAAAGAATAAACGTGTTTAGCTTACAACCACATCGAAATAATGACACAACTAAACCATATTACGTATTGCAGCTATAATAATTATCATCTCTCAGAATCCTGATATGGTCATGCCGTATTACGTGTAATTCTCAGGCACATGTAGGCCTACTGACATTTTAGTTAAGCGATAAGCAAGAACAGAAAAAAATTGTACTACAAATGGAACATCCAACCACAACAGTATCATGTTACAATGTAGAAAAAATATCCCAACCACCACCTTACCCTTTACTTACACCATTCAATTTATGATTGTATGAAATGTGCATGATAGGACGAAGGAACATAATAACAATCAAATATGACTGTACGTACGAGGTACGTGAGGTAGGAGATACGCGGCAGACTTTGGTTGACGACGAATTTGAAGGCAACTGCGGTGAGCACGAGCGTGAAGGACAGCTGTAGGCGGTTCTGCGGCAGTGAGGGGTCCACCGAGAAGGTCACGAATGACAGGCAGCAGATGAGCATCTGAAAAAGAGAAAACAGAATTTCACAGAGCTGTAGTTTGGTTGGTTTTGTGTAGCATTCTGATTTTGCGGAAACAGAATGGGGGGGTGTGGATACTCAGACAGTCACACGCACTTTCACCTGGCCACTCACACGTCGACGATACGTGATTAAACCCATGCACATTGCCAAACTCTGACACACATAGTGCAGTTTAAGACCACCCTACTCTTACTCACTTACTTATGGAGAGACACAGTGAGCTTGACATACAGAAAGAACACTCTCACATACCGTGACGGAGAATGAGTTCCAGATGAAGTAGGCGGGTCTGCGCGCCACGCGACATTGCACAGACAGTGCCGATCGGACCACACTGGGGTCAGCACGATCCTTGATCACACTTTTCTTCTCTGACGAGATGTACTTGTACAGGTACCACTCCTACAACAGGTGGGGCAAGAGAAGTATGATTCACGGATGGTTTAAGTTTTGCTAGAACAGTTTGTATACAACAGTAATATATGACTGTTTAGAAATAGAAAAGCTTAGTTTTAGCGCCGTAGTACCACCGCGTCCTTAGCTTTCTTGTCACTAAATTTTCCATAGATATCACAAAATATATTGCAGAAGTAGGCCATTTGCCACTCACTCTTTTAATATATTTATCTAGAGAGATCACAAAACAGTGTAAGAGTAGCTACTTGGACAGGGCCAGTAATCACTTGGTCAATGAGCGTGCTTAATATGTGCTATGTCGTGAGAAATGCTTGCACTCAACAGGTCACCAGTTCATGTTTTAATTAAGGACTATTCCTGTACAAAAAGATATAATGTGGTTAAAAATATGTACCGTTCACTGATTGGTTTTACTACTGACTGTCTGTAGTTTAATTAAAATGGGTATCGCTGCAAATTCAAGACGAAAAGCGTTGAATGACTTTGTTGTCAGACGAGCAACAAGGTAGCAATGTCACGTTTGATAATTCTAACAAGAACCAAAGCTTAGCAAAGGAGTATTACAAATACAGGTTAATCCAATCTTGAAAGTACACAATAAAATTACCTGTTCATCAATGAAAGACTGTTTGTATATTTTGTGAATTTCGTCGTGGCATTCGATCAATTCCACTTCATCTGTCGGCTTTTCAGACATCACAACCACTGTCAGATCCTTAAAGCAAAGAAAATACTTATTACAAGAGACACTACAATTTAAAGCTAGAATTCCAACTGTAGCTAACAAGGAGTTAAAGCGCTTTAAATCAAACATGAACAAGTAGCACAAAGAATGGATACTTAACTATTAATACACGGATGCATTTGGTATTATCAATGTATCTATGACAAATCATATTTAAGTCTTCATAGCTACCTGAACATCAAATGGAAATTCAAAAAGTTCCATGGTTTCCAGGAATCTCCCTTTCACGCGTCTTCGTTCCACAATGAATGCTTTTCCGTTGGCGTCAAATTCTGTGTAGATGGAAGAAGTCCTTTTTGGTTCTCCCACCACATTGTCTATGTAAATTTCTGGGTTCCATAGTTCACTCAGATCAATGTCTGTAAGCTGTCGAAATAAATAGACTCTAAATAAATAGTGATTATTATTGTCTGCTTTTTATTCTGAATTTATAGAATTAATCTTAAAAATTGGGCTACTTAATTAACGTTTTCGGTACACTCTCCGATACACTGAAAGTACACCTGAGGAAGGTGCTTGAACACCAAAAACGTTAATAAAATGGATTAAAAATTTAAAATTTCAATTTAATTCTTACAACAGAATAAAAAAGACCGGACAATAATAATCATTTCAAGAACTGCTGCTTCTCAACTTGTAAATTTAACAAACAATTGAATAATAGTTTAGCGAATCTGTGTGTGGCCATGGGGTACACGTCATTTTCACAGTTGAAAGTTGAATGCCTTCATAGTTTCTATCAATGTGGCAAACAAATACTGATGAACCACACAGTTTAGACAGAATTATAAACATTGTCAAATTCATTTGTTACATGACAAATATCTATAGCACTGTATTGATGATTATCATGATAATTTACAATTATGCAATAGCAATGTAACCATGATTATTTATGTACATTCTGGTAAGAAGAATCTACTTAAAATTTAAAAAAACAACAACTTTAATATAGGTTACACTTTTATGGGTCACGATTCAGCCTATTGAGCTTAGGCAACACAATTTGCTGAATTTACGTAACAACAATTTCCATGATATTATTTTTTTCTGATGAGAATGAGAACATCAAATATAATATTAGTAATAAAGATATAAGGAAAAATCTTTAAAATTCAAACAGAATTTCAAAGTCTTCACGATAAACAATTCAAAATATTAAATTCAGTTACTAGTAACTCTTAACTTAGCATTAATCATAAGCTCTTATATGTTATTGTAAGCCACATACACACAGTTGGTTTAATGTAAGTAAATAAAATACGTTTTCATCACTTCACCAACTGTAAACATTTCACAAGTATTCCAAATGAAAACATGAAATCATGTCCTTTCTCAAATTATATAGAAAACATCTATGTATGAAATAATGTTAATAAAACACGAGGTTAAATTTGTTCAAAAAAAGAAAGGGTGATGAGTGTAAAAAAGAGTAAAGTCAAGCATGTTATACTCTTTCATTAAAATCTTACCTTTTTCTATAATGAGAAAAAATGGAAAATGTATGTCATAAGGTGGCCTATATGATGTAGGGAAATTTTTAAAGACTATTAGACGTGAATTAAGAAATTATTATTTCATTTTGAACGTACATATTGTCAAATATAATTCAGAAAAATTTATAGTTTTGGTTGGATTACCAATTTACCATTACTAATTATATATAGTTTCATTATTCATTCTTTCAATTTCCATTATTTAATTTGGTGATGTTATAATAACTATTGCAATCTGCAAGGAAACGTGTTTGAAATATATGAAGACAATTTTGTAAAATTTATAAAATAACCAAGAAAATATTTTATGAAAATTAAATCTTTCAGATTCTTGATTTAAAGTACTCTATATTCATAAAATCTATGTTTAGTTTACTCGTAATTGCACCATGGTTATCATAAAGCAAATAAATAACTAGGGCGGCTTCGTGATCTGATAAATGAAATATGAACATGAAATAAACCTGATCTTGAAAACATGAACAGTTTGCAACAGGCCAGCAATGCATCATTTTGTTTCAGAATGCCTTCTAGGTTCTACCCATATATCAAACAATCTGTCTCAATGGGGGCAATGATCAAATCAGTGATTAATTGGTCACGCTGTTCCTTATTTTGATGGCATTCTATGGAAACTAAGTTGTAACGCTGAACGTTGTCACGCTGGAATGATTCACTCGTTTTCTTTGTGTCACATTGTGAATCGATTCTTGGTGGTGCTGAATATATATACAAACACCGTAACTAGGCTACAACGTAAGTAGCAATATATGTCCTTTTCAGTAAATGTTAGAAAGGGATATCATAATTAACCCTGAGCGGCACGGAATGGTCTTTTTTTACCCGGTAGCGTATCAAAATTTATAGACAAATCATTTTGATTCATCATTTGCATCTCTTTGGAAATTGGCAGATAAAATATGGAGTTGATGGAACAGATATTTATTACGATAACCATCAAAATCCATACTGGATAATAAAATAGCTGGGCGGTTAAAAAAATGACCTTTAATAGTCACCCAAGATCAGATGTATTGTATACCAGCACATGAGAATATCTAAATTATATAATGTTTAAATAAGTCGTATTTCTAATGATATAATATCAAAATAAATACATTTCCAAAATGAGTATGCATATATGCCACATTTAACATTAGGCTGGGTGTACTTCTCAACCGATAAAAGTACCTTTGACTAATTCTAAACTATTCCATACAAGAAACTTCTTAAAGCGATATTGAAAATCATTTTAATTTATCAATGTATCTTTGAAGTGGTTTATCTTTGATTAATCTTTAAAAGAATAGTGATGTGGACGAGCTGCGGAATACATTTATCTGAGACATTTATGGGGCAAATAACGGGCATTGCGTAAACAGACCCCCCACCCACACCAGACCCCCTGGTAAATGTGAAGGTAAAGTACTAATAGACACTGTATTGCGACTAAGCAATCGTTTCCCATGCTCTATTGTATCGCTATCACAATTAGATTAAATATTTATGCCTTTACTTTAACAAAATCCATGAAATTACCCTTGAAACCAATTCTTCTCAAATTTTACCATATTTGTGTTAAAACACAAGTTTGAAATAGTAGGCATTAGTATTGAAAAACTGTGAAAAAAGTTCATGTGTGATGACAAGTATAAACTATATATAATGTATAATCGTGACAAAAAATAATTGGCTAACTAATTGAAAAACCCTATTGTACGTCATTTTTTTACCCTCTCTGTGTCACTGTGTGAGTATTTTCATCAATGCCGTTGAGCGTTAAATGTGATGTCGCTTTTGACCAACAACCCCAATAAATCCACAACAAAGGACAAAAATTACAACAGTCAGTTAATATGTTTGACCGTTTGCACAGCCGTTTATATTACTTCCATGAAAGTTCCTATTGCAGTTGATTTAGCATATAACACTTGCCGCATTGTTCATTACATTGTGTATTCCCATTGCAGCAACAAAATGAATTTACTTCCTTCCTTTCACGGCGTGCATCTGAACCACATATCATGGTAGTGAACAACACACGAATAACATAGAACCATATGCCGAATAAATCGTTAACCTACCAATAATATACTACGTCAATAAAATTCCTTTAAATGTATACGTAGATCAGGACACCTTCTAAGCGTGCCCCCTCCCCGGTCGCCAGGGCCCGCCCCTACCTTGTGCTGCATGTTGTCGAGCTTGGGCTCACGCCACTTTGCCCGCAGAAGCACGTCCGCCTCGAACGTCTCGTTCAGCGTCTGGATTTCACCCATCTTGAGGAACGTCACGTGGATCTCCACGTGCTTCTACAAACAAAAACGAAATCCGAGTGCACTGTGATGTGATATGTTTGTATAGTGCAGCATCAAGTGGTTGTTGTAGCGATGTTGAAGTGGACCGGTCTTATTATATTGGCTAACATGGAAATGGTGTGGGGGTGTGGGTGTTTATTCAAACCTAGGCTCTAGGCCAACTGTGTCTGTGCTACAGTCAATACAATTGCTAGATCTAGTACTTTCCTCCTCCATGCTTACGACGTAGCCTATTCCCTTCTGAACTTCTAGTATCCGTATATAACCTCTTTTGTGCCTTGTGGTGGGCCTATGCACAGACACTGTTCACCCCATCGTATATATGTAAATCGAACGTTTGTAAAAATGCAATGTGATTGGTTAAACTATATTCATACTGGACACCACAATTTATACTATACTAGGCCTCGTCACTTCCACATGAAGCCCCATGATATGACCGTATTCAATGCTGCACGGCGACAATTCTCATTCTCATCATAAGGCCACATGCGTTACCGTTCATAAGCTAATGACAGGATCAGACAGCCACATGTTGCACCAATTGAACCGTGTATTAGTATGTCCCACATGATGCACTTCCCCTGTAATCTGATAATGTCAAGAGTGAGATCGCTCCTGGGGGTCGACGTCCAGGCAACTAAGACGAAACATCAAGGTTAAGGATGTAGACATGAGAGCGAAAGCCTATAAGACCATAGTAAGACCAACTATGGAATATTGCTCGTCTGTATGGGACCCGTATGTGAAACAACAAGCTAGCAGTCTAGAAATGGTTCAGCGCAGAGCAGCCAGGTGGGGGACCAGTCGGTACCACAATACCTCTTCAGTAACTGACATGCTTCATGACTTGAGGTGGCGTCCTCTGAGTCAACGTAGAGTAGACAGTAGGCTCAGTATGTGCGTACAAAATTGTTAATGGTCTAGTTGCTGTCCCCTCCCCTTGGGCTGCTACCTAAATCTACAAAGAAATAACCTTCACCTCCAAAATATCATTGCTAGAACTAATTATTATCGTTTTTCCTACTTCCCTCGTACTGTTTGTGATTGGAATCATTTACCAAGAGAGATTCTCCAATCAAAGTCTATGGCAATATTCAGAAACAATATTGTCACACTAACACATCCTCTTCCTTATTAATCAACCTAAACTGTTTTTATCCTGCACAAAATGCACCCTTGGTTTTTAAATTAAACTATCCTATCTCAGCCTTCTACTTTCACCCTCTTCTGCACTAACTTCTTGATCTTTTACTATTTTTCTCTCTACCTCTTCTCTTTTACCGCACACAGCCTAAAATCATCTTGTTAGATGGCTGGCTGTCAAAACTTGAAACTTGAAACTTGAAACTAAGTGCTGCTCAAATATTTTAACTGGTTCTCTAAATATCTCAGAAGCCAGACATATATGATGAGGTAACTCACGCGCCTGATAGAACACTAATGAATAATGTGGGGGGACTTTCTGTCCACAATTCAGTATGTGTAGTGTTATGTTCATCTCACCTGGACGAATGACGCCTGGATGGTGTCAGAGGCCTGCAAATACAGACAGAAATATCAGTGTGACAATGACACCGGCGTTAGTGTGTTAGTAATATACACGTTTAGTTATCATATGACAGTATTGCAGTTTGTTCCACTGGTACAAGACGGTTTCGACAGGCCCGATTGTTACCGCTAGTGGGCCGCCAGGGCTTGATATCTGGGTCACCTTTGATAATGTTACCTATAGAGGAGTAACTAGGCGGTAAACGACAAATGCCCAAAACATAATGGTCCCCAAATTGGGGTCATTATTGTTCATACCTGTATTAATTAAGCACTGAGAGGTCACTGTTTCAAAAGACGTATCAAATTGAGCATTCTTTAACTCAAATGATGCGCAATGCAGAGGGCTAGCGGTTAGAAAAGGCCAATTTAATGATCAAGTATAGACCTACCAGTAAATAAGAACTCTTTGGGCCCATGTGATGTAGGCTACGAGCGGTCAGCATTTATAGCTGGCATGGCAAACAATGCGACATATAGAGGGGTAACGAGCCGAACGGGCGGGAGGACGCAATTAATGAGGTATAAGCAGTGAGGTATAAGTATTAATATTGGAATACTGGTATATCACGTGTTTTAGTAATACGTGTATAAGCATAATTCAATTTACAGTTAACAGCATTGCATTTTGGTGCCCAGGAGTGCTGTAAACGGGCAGAGGCATTTTGGAGACAAAAAGATAATGTCTGCTCACAGACACCAGATGGTCGTAAACGCAGAAGAGCGGCCATATTCAGCCCCATTCAATCGAATTCACCCGTAATTTATTTGACAAAGTCTTCACTGATATTGGACAAAAAACTGAACAATAAATAGGAGATGGGGGGTAGCCGGTACTTCTGATACATGTAGTATGCTTAGACTGTTAAACGTTCGTTGTATAGAATAATATAAAAAATCGTTTTGGAAGAAACATTGTACACGTTGATTAACTGCCCGTGATATGTAAAGTGTGCATATAAAAGCTACAACTACACAATCCATATAACACCCACACTAAAACAAGTAGAACACGGTAAAATACCATACTGACATTTGGCATTATACGTGTGTTTTTTTATATATATTTTTTTAATTATTCCCCGTGCGTCCGCAACATTGGGGCATGGGAAAAGAGCATATGATGACAAGTGCTTTTGACCAAACTTAGAATGAATGAAACCCTAGCAATACATGTGTGCAAAATAATGTGCAACAGTGAAAGTGAGATTTGCGAACATAATTTTCTTATCTTGTGGTGTGCTATATGAGCCAATGGGGAAGTTGGTGACTTTTTGATACTCAAATGAATGTGACAGTTATATCTACAGTGGCATATGTGACATGAATGGGAACTGTCCTAAATGTCACGCTAGGGCAAGGTCATATGGTAGATGTGAGGCCATCCTACAGAAAATATCATCTGCCTCTATCTTGCTGTGGCATTGCCCTGTTACTTTGATCATTAAAGCGGCCGTGAATAGTGAAGTTTTTACACATTTTACACACACGAGTACATATAACCTAAGGCAACGATGTCATATATGTTCTGTATCTACGAAACATAAAACATTGAGCATTCTATGCTGGGAGAAAACGCCAAGTAAACACAAATCCATTAACTAGACATCCCTTTCATGACGTCTGAATCACCTATCATGTTTTATAAATACACATTTAGAGACAGATTGCTTGTATGAATCCATTCACAAACAGCCCAAGTTATAGTTCCGAAATGAGTCTGAATCAAAAATATAGAAACCTAGCACCACCTTCTGGTATCCTTACCATCTACCTACGTAGAACATTGCACCTCAAAGTCTCAAAACATGGAGTGTTTGAAGACATGGAATTGCACGCACATGGATCTGGTAACGCCCATGATGGTACTCATATGATGTTAATATGGCATGGTTTCTCCCCCACGGAAGAGCAGTCCCGCATGGTTAGTTATGTTGCACCAAAACAAACATACACACACTGCGCACTCATGCCTCTTAATTCACATGCTTTCAGGGCGTGCTGGGGTAAACGGGATTCTGGTTTTATGATAGATATCCAGATTGAAAAATTAGAGTGTATAATTTCATTCGTGTGTAAAAACGTTGATATCTTGGTATTTGATTCACCAGCACAGGCAGATCCAGGGGGTGGGCGCATGCCCCCCCTCCCCCCCCCCACCCCTTCCCACCAAAATGCTTCGTTTTCATAGGGGTTTTTTACACGTCCGCCATCGATCGCGCATCCAAAACCCATGACATCTCTGAAGTGCGCACCATCCACCCACCCACCCATTTCCAAAAGCTTGGATCTCCCATTGACCAGTACATGAGAAAGATTGGGTGTCAGCAATGTCTAACATACAAAGGCAAGTTTGATGAAGACTGGTTCTGTGTCCTCCTTGAATATTATGATAACATAGGATAAATACGTTGTGGCTTATTATTCAAACTTAGACGTAGCTGCAAGCCCGTGCTGAGCTTTTTTTGTAAAGGTTCGGCTAGTTTGAAATAAAGAGCATAAGATATTTACTTTGAAGTTACAATCATTCAACGGAGAACTGAGTTCAGTTGACCACAACGCCCCCGTCTCCTTGATTACACTTCTCCCAGAAATTTATATCAACCTCTAAATCAAGATGGAGCAGAAAATATTAGTTGTGAGCATTTAAAAAGAACACCAATAGTGTTTGTTGCAACACCAGGCGATGAATGTATATGAAGTATACAGTTTGACAGGAGATATTCGTTATTGTGTGAACGAACTTTACCTCGATTCTGGAGATCTCGTATCACATTCAAAGTGATGATGAACGCTTTGGTTTATGTAAGTAATACACTAAATTTCTGGGTGTATACTATATATAGTTGCCATTTATGTTTATGATGCTCTTGTTACTCTCGAGGAAGCACACCTTCGATGTGTGCGCTGCTAATAATAACAGTTGTCTGTGTTTGACATATTCAGTGGAAATATAGAGCATTCCTCAAGATAGCAGCAACCGATCACACCCAAAATTGCAGAGAAATTGTGATATACAGATCAGATCATGAGAGCAGAGTTATCGTTTATTTTCGTTTTGTCTTAGCATTTATGTAGCATTTCGCTTTTTTCAGGTTAGCCTGGTATTAGAACATTTAGATTTCGAGCCTATGTATGCACAGCGTTTTTACAATCACATCACGCAACATTGGGATGCACGTTTATCATTATCCGCCCATGTCTGTACCAAATGCCGAAAAAACACAAACCACTTCTTAGGAGAGAAGATAATTTGTTTTTAGGTCATAACCACCAGCATTGCACTATTCCCTCCAGGAACTACCAAGCCCAGATCACCCACGATCGACCCCGAAATGACAAATCTGGAGACTTCTGGAATATCTAGAGCTTCCATACTCTAATGTGAAATTGGGGAGTTATGTGTGGATGATCATAATATGGTACATGTGTGAATAATATATATGAGTAATATACACATCATTAAATATAGGTTCCTTACCTTGTTGAGTGCCATTTTCAACTGTCTGCTCTTCCCGTTGCCGACCTTTAGAACCTGAAAAACTGCAAGTGATTGATGCATTAGTTACGCCCCTTGTAAGTGCATCTAACTTACTAAACTATCATTGGAATATTACTCACACACATTGGAAATGGTCATATTACTGAATGATTTTGGCGATTGTTTAACGTCCCATTACACACTGCAGGGTCACAACCTATCATACTTCCAAAAACGTACACCAAAAGTAACAATTCTTGTTTATTTTGCTTGCATATTGTGAACTTGTCCTGCAATGTTGGAATGCTTTATTACATATATTTTTAATTCATGTTGATAATAGGACAATAAGGAGAACCGAGTTGCTAGCAGGCATAAGCATATTTGTTACAATAATCTGTTAACAAAATACACGTACAAAAACCGTGACCTAATGTACATGTAGTTATAGTGTGATAGTTTTGTTTTATATATGTGTATATGTTAAAAATAGTCATTTACTAACCGTGTTGATATCTACTAGAAAATGGTAACTGTAAATTAGAATGGTATGACCGAACTCAATAATGTGTTCGTTACAAGTTTGCTATACTATCAAGGCTAACAATAGAGTAGTTAAGATTATCTATATAATCATAACGAGACAGCTCTCAGCTTGGCATGTCATTGTATATTTATTAGTCGACAGATCCTGCTAAAAATAATTACCCAGCGTACGTCTGTGAGGAGACAAGGTGTCAATTAACAATGGCTACACAATCAGGACGGATTCGCTCTCAATAATCAGGACTGTCCTTCCCAGGCTTAGAATAAGGCAATCCACAACTTCAGCTTACCAAGTTGTGTACACTAACACGTGAGCCGATTGGCAGAAGTATGTATTATAGTAGTTAATATATCAGTAGTTAAGATATTGATAAATCAGATCTTAGAGATCCGTTCGGTACTTTTGGCGATATTTTTTTATCCGCTTGGTATTCCTTCTTTTCCTTTTCCTTTTACGTAGTTGTCACCCTATATCTTGCCATTATCAGAACGGAAGATTATTTGATTTCGCTAAATATTGAGACGTACATAAGAAATATTTGATTGGAGTCCGCACGGACCCCACACACGTTGAAACAAAAAAAAAAACAGGGTACAATGAAAAATAAATTAATTGAAGTCCTTTTAGGAGGTTGTCTGCTCATAGCTTGCATTTATCGAGAGTGAACATTATTTTATTTGGTTTAACATAAGCACCACTATGAAACCAATTTTATTGGAGTCCGCATGGACCCCAGACAAGCGGAGTACAGAAAACATGAGGGTGTTTGATAATTTTGCCTATTAAAATATAAATAATAGATACGTAACTTTTTCTTTCTTATCATTATCTGACATACCGGTAGTCATATTTATGTATATGAATGTATCTCTAATACAAGATCGTAATACAAGATCGTAAATTGAAAAGAAAATTACATGAAATGATTGGGGTCCAAATGGACTATTAGCATGTTTTGATTAATGTACTGATAAAGATTAAAGATAGTGTGTGTAGGCATTACATGAGACTGCTGTGGTCAGTCCGGCCTTGTCACACTTCACACTCTACAGCCACAATGTATCTCGGATGACAAAGGGATTTTTTTGTTAATTTTCTTCCTTTTTACTGATTTCGTACTGTATATATATATGTAGTATCCTAAAGGTAAAAACTACCGCTTCTCACATCCGTGCCAGTGTTTGTTGCTGAGCTATTATATCATTAGCCCATCAAAGAGCAGATAAACCGCTAATTGTGTGCTCCATACCTTGCTTCTTAGCTACTGGAGTTGTAATTTACAATAGATGTATGGCGTATGTGCACAAAGAGCAGACTTACATACTCCTTTTTAGACCATATGTTTGTTTTTTACCTTCATTTACAAAAACTTCCTATTTGATTTTTTCTATCACAATCACGATGTCGTATGTAATTTTGTAGACTTTAAACCGTACTAAATTACGAAAATGTAGAGGGTTCGATTACTGAAAGATGTGTGGCCGGAATCTGAAATTACGGCTAAAATTGTTTTTATCAATAACTCATCTATGTGGTTACCTTTACTCATAATATTATAACTATACATCGGGTTTAGTGTCCACTTGCGCGCATTGCTTCACATTTGTGAGTTCTACGTGTAGGCATTGTGAAGGTTTGGTTGTGCCGTACCAGTAATTACAACAGTTGTATCTAAATTCTATGGACATGTGGACAGAACAAGCACTGATGAAAACAAACTTAATTAATATGTCAGGCGACAAATTTATAATGGCAATGGGATAAGTTATGCCGAACAGCTGAGTCAACTGCCAGTATTTTCTGAGCGTTGGAACAAGGTTATAGTATACACAGAACAGGTGAAAAACTAGTATCGCCTAAAACAATATCTATAATGTAAATGGGTCATGAAAACAAACACCCCCCCCCCCCACACACACACACACACACACAATCCCCCAAGTTAAATTTTTAGCATATAGGTGACAGTGGGGTAGGATTAGTGCTGGCCGTTGGTGGTCAACACAATGTGCTATCCCAACCAAGAATCAAACCTACAACGTGCACGGTGATAGTCAAGTTTATACACTATTATATAGTTGCTTTCAGTGTCGTCTGGCGTGACAGCGGCATTTGATTGGCCGCCGTGCCCCCACGTGACGAACACACACACACATACGTCTATTAATGTGATTGCACTTGTCCCCCTTGGAGAATTGGCTACGATTAGACCTCCACAACGTGACCATGTGCACAGTGCAGCTATGTGGGTGTGTATGCAGTTGTGTTTGTGAGTTTTAAAGGTGGTAAACTAGTAAAATTCAATATAAAATAGGGTATAGTGATACTATAATAGAATAGGGTAGTTAGTGTCTGTGCTAGAAGAGTGTGCGTTTGTAAGGCAAGGCATGTTTGTGTTTGTAAGATGCTTATCTTGGTGTTGGTGGTATAAGTTATGTGAGGTCTGGGAGCTGGTGGAATGGATAAAATATGTTGCTCTCATTCGGATACCAATGTCATAACTATCACATGGGCCTGGTGGGTCTGGGCACAAGGTTTTTGCCAATTTGGACACTAATTGCCACCAATGCGTTATTGTCACCCTCGTGGCAGTAACCAATGCCAGGGTGATCATCGCATGTTACACTTACAGCAGTGCCCACACACATACTTGTGACTTTACTGTATTTGATTATTACAAAAACATATGAAACTGTCCCATGAAAATTGGTTTTTTGGGGGTGGAAATTTGGCACAACATTTCATAGAACAGGCTCTTCTAACTCTGTGTCGTTTGACGTGAAGATGTCAGTCTACACTCAGACTCTCAACATTTCTGCAGCCTCTTAACTTTAGATAATTTTACTAACCTCTACTGCTAGAAAATGAGTCACTTTCCGCCTCCAATCTCACTGTGGAGATTTTGGTAAAACGGCTGTCGGGGTCGGATAAAAGTGATTATCTCCTATGTGTAGCTTGTGAAGATCATGTGATACTCAGTAATTGTATGGGCTACATGAAGTTCATCGTAGATGAGTAACATTTTTGCAGTGACATTTTGTGGTACTTGAATAATACTTATTATGAAAGCAATTTCGTACCGATGAGCGTGATGTGCATAGGCATTTGTGACCACTAGATGTAGCGTGGATTTTGAACGGATTTTCAACAACCGTTATAGGACGTTTTGTGTAAAGTAATACTTATTTTGGTGAATCATAATTATGGCAAGATGGAACGTAATAGACATGCATATGAAAGAGCTAATGTACGTTCATAAAGTTTTGACGGCATAATTAAATCTACATACCTAAATAGAAGAGCCACCTTAGTCTATTGCGGCACTTTAGTACACACCAAATTGATGTAACTATCTTAAACCTTCTAATTCTAATTACAGTCCGATACACTTACAATGCTAATGGTGCTCATTGTGCTGGCTTAATACTAAACTTCAGCTGAGAGATTCAAAGTGCTATACATTGCACAATTTGATGATCCACCTTTCAAGCCGTCACTCGGATTATTTTTCACTCTCTTGCCACTGGGGGGGGGGTACAACTGACACTTCCATCCAGTTGGAAGCGAGTGTGATTCAGAAAGAAACTGCTTGACAGTTCTATTAAATTCATAATTTTGGGGGACTGCAATTCCCCACAACGACAAGTAGCTGCGGATGAGCCAATAGTTGGTGTCTCCAGTGTGACACTTTGAAGAAACGCTCATGTTAGTATACACAACTTGATAAGCTGAAGTTGTGAATTTGCTTGACTTAGAGTGATAGAAATGTGCAGGAAAAGTTAATTTTAAAAAAGGCGGTGTTCAAAATAGTTTAGGTTGGCACGTGGCAACAATGTTAAAAAGTAACGCTGATGAAGTCATGAACATGCCAAAACAAATAATCTACATATGCTGTTTAATAACTAACATGTGTTACTGACAATCAATTTGCAAATGCCTGATGCGTGGTGTTAGCGGCAAATTACATGAAATTCATTATGGTGAAATAGTCTTGCATTTAGTGTATAGTCATTAGGCCTACTAATTAACGTGACTAATATGTAATGGGTCCAACCACCAGTTGCTTTATGACGTGAGCTCATTTACCATGTGAAGGTATTTCAGTATTATAAGTTCTATATATTCTATATGTAATTATTTTGATATCTAAGAGGGGGTTTATCGTACAGAAACTACATGTAAAAAGATATTTTTTTTAATCAATCATCGGGTGACATGTAAGTTTTGTGAATAAATGCTGTGGACAGCAATTGGAACTAACGGGAACTTTACTGATCATTGGGTTTAGACACAGAGGAAAACTATTAGAAATAGTTTCACCGTTTTGTGTATCATTTTCTTAACAATACACACCATGTTTAAAGTCATAATTAGTCTTATGTAGACAGAAACATCACGAAACATCCATGAATCTACACAACCAACTCCAAAAAATCAAAAAACCAAAAAACACATTATTCACTGCCACAGCCGAGCGCACGTGTGGGCGCAGTTAGCTTATAAAACTATCCTAACAGTGCACACAATAAAAACTGTATATTAGTATTACATGCAAGGCTGGCAAAAATAACATACATGTGCAGTACTTACATTAACTATGTACTAGGGCATATCCAGTGTATGATCCCGGTGTTGGGTGCACAGCAGACTGTGTGGTGGTGAGCGTACACCACTGCTCATCACCAGCCATCCCGGTGGCATGCTGGGACTCTGTGCTGGCTAGACTGATTTCTCTCTACTCTTCCCCCTGTGTCAGTGTCAATGTATATGTCACTGTTTCTATATTTCTGTCTGCTTTTCTGTCCTCATTTCTTTCTGACTCTCCGTCAACTCGTTCGACACACGCGCCTTCCATATCGTGCCCACGTATACGGGATCCATGCATCTGTCAGTATTCAATCAATATGCCTTTATAATAAATCAAAGCATGTTTATGATGAAAGACCGTCGATGCCTGTTATGCATAGTCGAGATCATGGTTATGTAAGTAAAACTGTGTCTATCAATGGGAAACTGCATGTGAAAAACACTAGATCAAACACATAACTCAGTTGCAGCGAGTAGGTATAAGCAAGTTCGACATGGAGTACAATATGCAAAAAAGACAAGTATTATTTTGTATTGCACTCAGATGTTATTCCTGTATTCATATAATTAATATGTAAAACTCACGATGATCCACATGATTTTAGTTTATAATTGTTGTTGTTTCCTTAATTGGATGCTAATAAAGTTAGTTGACCTGTTTTGATTGGTATGCATCCACCAGTAACTCAATCAGGGATTCTGACTGAAGCATTGATAAATGGCACAATAAACTGGGGTTGACAAAGTTGGTTATGTGGATATTTAAAGCATGCATATAAAGATATTACTTTCAATAAACCATATTAAATACATTGTGCGGATATCATTTACTCCGCATGAAGGTCACATTCCAAAGAGGCTGCCTGCAGATCCCGCGTCTATAACAAGCTAAACTCGTCGGTAGAAAGTGACGCAAACTTCAAAGGGACCTGATATTTACTGCGTGCCGCAACATGCACTTGACTCATGTGGCAGGATATCCAATGTCATTGCACATTATTTTACAAGAGTGTTTACATTTGACACTCACCTCATTATAACTGCCGATGAATAGTCAATCAACAACAGCTTGTTATTTGAATTTACTTTTTATATCAATATCTGCCATACACAGAGCTGTTGTCGGGTAATTATGTAAGAAATGTGTGCTACATAAATAAGACAGAAGCCCGCTATGTTCAGCTGTCAACAAGAATGCGTTGGTGTCATCGAGTATAGGGTTGTCAAGGTGACATGCCTGGTGCACGTGAGTGGTGCTGTGTGCGTGTTGTGATATTGACAGGCATGCACGTGTCATTCAGCCATTATCTACGTGCCCACGCCACGGGGACTCCAATTAAAGCACGACACGGCGATCCACAACATACTCAATATATTCACACCACCTGGTAATAAGACTAGGAAATGGCAAGGTATTACCGAGTGATACTTTACATGTATAAATTATTATGTTGATTCCAGATCGGTAAATTTTATGTATTGCAATAGGCTTCTAAAAATCCCCGTCAGTAATAACAACGTGTGATAGCGTAACGTGTATGAGCATAGCAAGCGCAACGACGATGTATACCCTTCTATAAGTTTCTAGTTGAGCTGTGCTGCGCACGGCGAAGAATGATGACGTTGCTACTATGCTCTTCTTTGCCAATCGTAGAGCCACCCAAGAGTTACATAATGACTGCCTCACTGCTATTCAGTGCCATACACCCGGGGCAATACACCACTCATACCACACCGTAGTGCAACATTTCTGGCGGTTCACTTACATGAGACATACCGTAAACCATTAGTTCAAAAAGTCATTGATAAACTCCTTGATCATATTTACTAGATATGATTGTTTCGGGCACATGTAACTATAGCGAAGTTGGAGGGGAAACGTTTTTATGATGCTAATTGATACATACAATAGCAAAACAACGGATTCGAGTGTTGACTCAAATATTGTCAGGGAAACATCTTCAACCTATATAGCTATCACAGAATCTCAAGTGTTGTACTTGTAAAAAGTAAGCCTCGGCGATGTACAGACGTGTCAAGTGATTTGTGAGAGTAAAAAAAGTCAGAGTTTAGATAGAGCAGACGAGATGAGAGATGTGTACGAGTAGAATCTCTCAGCTGTCGGCGTGCTACTTTTATCATTACGACTCGAGCCGACGATCGCCGCTGTGGCGCAATTGTGATAGAGTAAACCTGGTATGTCTCACTAGACCACAAAAACCTCGTGCAGGTTTTAATTTTGACTTTTTCCAAAGATGAGGAACAGCTTGTCCCTGTAAGACCCAATCGTAAATCCTAATTTCAGTAGCCGACTGTGTGTAGAATAGATTGATGGCACTGTTGTTATAGATGCTGCACATTGCAGAATATTTAAATGTCAAGAATGAAATAAGAAACTCAAGTTTCATGGTGGTATTTTATAAAACAAACACTTTAGATGTTTGATAACAATCTTGGTACCACAACAGTTCTCAATATGTACACCTTGCAGGTGGCTTGGTGGGAGGTGAAGTAGTTTCATGACTGTTGAGCCATTGTTATATACAGAAGATTAGAGAGAATAACATGGTTGTAGATGAAGGCATGTAGTTTATGTGTTTATACGGTTGTGCAGCTCATTTTATCTTGTCTGAAGTGAACGCATGCAGTATTTAATATCCCCATTCATAACGACTTATAACGACTATCCGAGTGTATTCATAAAGCATCTGGTTTTTCTGCTGCTGACTGTGCTGATGGCTTGCCGTTGAAGGTACTTCTCATTTTGTAGTTCCTTCGAAATCAATTAAGTTGTAATATATTTGTTTTAAGTCAACATGTATTGTTTTTATAAAATTTCGTGTGAAAAGATTAGAATTCTCGCTAGGGTCGGTTTTTAATGTAATATTTAAATTCGTGGGACATTTTGTAAATCAGACATACGCCGTTGTGAAAAGAAATTACAATGCCACTATACAAAACATCTTGCATTCTGCTTAAAGTTGACGGGGAAGTCATTTGAAAGTATTTGTTTTTGGTCATACATTTTACTCATTTAGTGTGATAAAATAATAATAATTTCTATTTTAGTTTAAGC
Organism: Streblospio benedicti; assembly: GCA_019095985.1. Taxonomy (NCBI): domain Eukaryota; kingdom Metazoa; phylum Annelida; class Polychaeta; order Spionida; family Spionidae; genus Streblospio; species Streblospio benedicti. The sequence goes on from CM032662.1 coordinate 51,684,394, forward strand.
TCCTCTGATTATAGAGTCATAATGATAAATAAATACAAATAACGACATCACAGTTTACTACATTAATTGGCCTGATGAAGGCCAAATCTAGTTATGTGAGTTGATAATTGAATAAATGTAATACATACCTGAATACTTCTTCTCATGATCACTTCATCGAGTGTATAAAAGAAAAACAGGAGTAAAACGTAATGTTATATGTAGAGTTCACCAAGTAGTTATATAATTGATATAAATCAGAGAAATCATGATTCAATTACTAAATATATTACCTGCTTTTCTTCCAAAAAATAATTCTAAATCGGAAAATCATCGATCGCAAATTATATTAGAAATTTCTAGTCTAGAATTATTTTTTAAAGAAAAACAGGTAAAAATCTTTAAATAATCGAATCATACAACCCACTGCCTTATACCACATGATAAAAATCAACTGGACAAATTTAGAGAAAGGCACTTTAATCTTAAATCCACAATGTCATTGATTAGAACTGTCCCATCGCATCTAGATCTAATCATAAATCCGCAATGTCATTTATAAGAACTGCCCCATCGCCTCTAATCTCAAAACCACGGTGTCATTTAATAGAACTGTCCCATCGTCCCTATCAGTTTGTAATATCAGTTCATAATCATGCACTATCACTTTTTGAACCTTATGCAAATTAATGTCAAATGACAGTGCACTACCAATAGCATTGTTAATATGTCTTGTAGCTATTATTGTGAACCTTTTCTCATATTTTAAGGATATATCAACGGATCTACACGAGTTCAATTAGTAAATGCTATAATTGCTAGCTTTTTAAGGCATTCCCAATAATAATTGGATTTTCAACCAGCCGGTGTAATTATTGGTACTTGTTGTACAGATATTAACGTTTCAAGCTCGTAGATATATTACAAATATATATCAGGCTGATTTACTGTTCTATTTACTGTTCTAAAGACAACTCCACATTCGCTTTGCAAACCTCGGCAGCAGAGATGTCATCGTCCTCTGCATACACGTGCAGCTTAAGCCCCGAGAGCTTGAAGAAGGCACGCGAGGAATTGCATGAAAAGCCTGAGGACCGCCTGGGGGCCGTGGACGCACTGAGGGACTGGCTGCAGCAGCAGAAACACATTCGATTCCCCACCGGTGAGTGCCTAACAAACACACATTCTCGCTGAGACAATTGTAGGAATTGACCACTCGATTGTCGTGTCAATCGCAAAATTGAGCATGCTGACGTCTGATTTACCCTCACTTCGTTCGGGTGGTCAATCACCATTCTATCATGACTAAAATCCATTTTATTTTAAGATAAATCATATTATAACATTCAACATTCAAGTCAATTTCGTTTGTTTTGAGCGCGCGGAGACGTCAATTCCTACAGTTTTGAGCGCGCGGAGGCGTTAGTCTAAACTGTTGCTCTCCGCAATAACGAAACACGCCTTACTACGTCAGCGGCTGTATTGATATTGTGAGGAGTTTAGACTAACGCCGTGGTTTTTTTGGGGGGAGCGTGTTTTCCATCGCAAAATTGAGCACGGAGATTGACCAATCAGCGTGGGTTATTGGCGGTGATTTTTGCACGGAATGATAGAAAGTTTTATTAAGATTGATAGCCATTGTTTTCACGTAAATTGATCGCTTGTTGCAGATGCATGGTGCTCACTTCCAAAGCTCTTTATCTCGCACAAGTCGTACTGCAAGTGTGTCAACTGCCACTGACATTTAACTACAAGGGCATAAAATCAGTAAGAGATTGTTATCTCGAATATATTGGGAGAAAAGTAAACTGTAGTTTACAGCCAATATTCGAGATATCTAATTGATGCATGTGCGTGATGTAGATATAGGGAAGTAACACTAACCTTGAGATAACAGAAAACTGATATTATATATTATATAGTAAGGTTTACGATTTACGAGTTTACGATTCGGTTCTCGACGGGGATCGGCGGGACTGACCTCCTGTCATGCGCAGAAGGGTCATTCCGACGATGCCAACAGCTAGTTGGTGAAACTGTCGATGTAAGTGAAAAATATGTGTTGTGATGTAAAGAATTATGTATATAAATACCTATTAGCAACACAATGAACACGTTCAATGATATATCAAGGTGTTACTGTAGTTGATTATCTTATTTAATTCTACTCTCATTGTTCTGACAAGCATAAATAAAAGCATAAATATATATACAGTTCTTAATAATTATCTTATTAATTAATTATAAACCCTTGAGTTACAATAATGAATGATGATACAATTCTGCAGTGCAGAAAAGGCAATGGCTCTATGTGTGCACATGCTTACCTATATTGCTTTTGGATTGGATAGAATTAAGCTGGAACCATTTTCCCTACCCTCTGTTTTAGACACCCGTATACTTCTCATGTTCCTTCGGACAGCCAAATTCAGTCAATTACGTGCACGAGAAATAATTGAGGGTTACTGCAAGTCAAAGCAGACAGTACCCACGTGGTATACTAACATCAACACCCAGGATGAATTGTTCGTCAAAGCAATCAAGATGGGGTATGGATCTTAACTTCTATTATAACTTCTACGTTTTGTACAAAGATGTTCAATGATTACATTTGCTGTGTTTCAAAGCTTTTAATAAAAAGCTAACAGAACCATCAAGAAAATGTTGTTTATTCTAGACATCGATAAATAGGAGCGTTTCCAATAAAAAATGACATTCAAATTGGTCAACCATCTCTTGTGTCTTCAGCAACATCCTGCCTTTAGGCCGTAATGCGGCTGGCCAACAGGTGATGCTTAACCGGCCAGGCTGCTTTGACCCGGACTACTGGAAGCCGCCTCGCAAGGGCACGCTCATGGTGTCCCAGCTCGCCACCATGTTCTACGTGCTTATGGACGAGAATGTCCAGGTGAGTGAGCAAGGACGCAGACAGGGTACCTGTGTGGCAACCTCTAAACAGTTTGCGTCCGCTTCTTGTGCCTGTGGAGCTGGAAACGGATCGATGTTGTGAATTGCTGCTTGGTGGTGGCTGCAAATGAGCCGCAGGAGCAATTTACTGATTTATAGTTCAGAATTATAGATTTCAGTGGAATCTATCATATTTTCATATGTGATATGAAGATTACATTGATGCCAGTGAAGCTACATTTCTTGCCTGTACATAGCCCCTATGGTAAGGCACATCCACGTGCCAGTTTCAATAGTAATATTCTGGGGCAATAAAAATCATTAATCGATTGAGAATATGTTGATTATCTTAATGAGTTTCGTAGGTGAACGGCATCGTGTGGCTAATCGACCAGACGGGGCTGACAATGAAACACACGTCGTTCCACTCCCTGGAAGAAATGAAGGCCATGCACAAGGCCTGGCAGGTGAGACGGGGCTTGTCAGGTATATTGTTATTAGGAGTATCAGCCTTTCTGTGAATTATGGCCATTGTCTTTGCTGTGGACACTCTGAGAAACAGATGCCAATCTAACACCTACTAGAGTTGCTAAGGAAGGCATTCACAGTGAATAGCTTCATTTGGGTGCAGAATTTTCCAAATTTCAGTAAATAATAATCGTGAATGCTCATTTCGAGAGAAGAAAAAGTACAGCGAACAGATAGTTTGCCACTTAAAGATATGCTTATATAATATATTTATGTGGCTTTCCAGAATAGTTTTCCTGCTCGGTTTAAAGGCTTTGAAGTATACAACGGTGGACCAGCATTTGATGCGATATTTGGGCTCATCCAAAGCCTTCTGTCTCAAAAGTTTAAAAATCGAGTGAGTCTTTACAGTGTAACGCTCCTTACATATTACACACTATTTATATTAACATAGTTGTGGGCTACAATTTGAAACGTTTCTTATAATGATTTCAGATGCATATCATAGGGTCCAATCTGGAAAACTTGTACAAGATATTTCCTATGGAACTTCTTCCTGAAGAGTATTTGCCAGACGACTATGAGGGTCCGGTTGTCGGCAACATCAGCTCACTTTCCGGTCAGTAAAACGGTTTGCCATTGGTCATAGGCACGGAAAGTCAACATTAGAAATAGATTAAACTGTTCACAGCATAATATTTATGAACATATTCATACCCATTAGATGCAAGCCTATACATAATTATGAATCCTTCCTGAATCATCTTATTTGCCAGGAGTATACAAACTTGAACTTCATCGTTCTCTCCTGCAGACTGACTTCAATTTTAACATATCCTCTAATATTTCGGAGGTGGTGTATAAGGGGTCACGAAATCGCAGATCCCTAATCGTTTCAGCATTATTTCTCACATCCCTTATATTTGGCCTTTCCCCCTATATCCCATAAATTGTAATGTGTTTTGCTCACATCCCATTCCTTTAAAATCCCAAACCCCTCTTATTTTTGGCTTTTTTTCTCACATTCCACTTCCTTATGAACCCGGCTTAATATTGTGTCTGCCATTTTGATTTTTAGGGAACTTATCTCTACTGATGTTGTAAAAACATTACTTGCTATTAGGGCAAATTCTACTCGCTCATCCAATTTTCGAGTAGGTGATCAAGACTTGTTTGTCAACCCCTGCCTTACTGATTCACATGGGTGAACGTTGGTTGAGAGGATACATACGCACTGTTTCAGTCTCATTCGTTCTACAATATTATCATTATTAGTTTCCAAGTCTTAGCCATATAAATCATGTCCATGTCCGTGTCCCGCATTTACACGCCCAATTTCTTTGTGAGATACGCTGTGCACCAAACATCTTTAATGTTCTGACCAGTGAAACCGGGACATTTGTAGCCTCCCATCACACATTGCAATGATGGGATGTCTATGGGGTGACCGAAGTTTATCATTGATACAATTGACTAGATTGTGCTATTGGACAAATACAGTTCATTAAAGCAAGCAAGCCTTACATCTCAATCAGGATAGTGATAAGCGTGCTAGATCTGATTTATCATTATCACAGCCACTCGGGATTTTTGTTAGGTGTGTGGGTTTTCTTTTCAAACAAAAACTCACATTGAATGTTTTTGGTATGGGGGACGCCACCAGTAGATTTCATGAGTTTCATACAGGCGAACCGTAGTTAGATGCAGATAAATGCTATGTGAATAACGTTTTCATGATTAGTGTGGAGGGACGCAGTGGGGGCTCGGTTGCAAGTGTTTATTTTGTAATCAATGTTGAATCATATTACTTATGATATGTGTTAGGTCATTATCACAGCCATCAAACTTGTCTGTCGACCTCCTACATAGGCCTATAAGTACTAATCTCATTGATATATCTTATGACTGAATCAGTGAGCTGGGTGCGTGTATACTTTTGACAAAGGTCCATAGGTACAATTGAACGGTTACAAAGACAGTGTTATGCATACCGACAAACTAATATAAAAGGCACTACTAAGTACAAATGTGTGTAAATATAATTTCATTCTTCACTTTATTGGTTGGGGTTGTATTGTGTATGGGTTGTGAGGAGTGGATGTAATGTTTTCGCACTAAAATACATTAGCTTGTTCTCCTTCAATATAGTTAAACAGAAGCTGCCACACGCAGCCACAGCCACACCCCATCCCCACCATCTTCAAACCAAGCTATTTTTCTTTTTTTAAATAATTATATCATTACCTATTTCCTACGTTCATTTGCAGAGAAGCTGCTGCGAGATCTTCAGCAGCCCGAGGTGAGGGACTTTCTGGCCTACATCTCGCGGGAGGAATGGGGTCTGGATAAGACGATGGCCAAGAGCGAGTCACAGTCCTCTTTCAGGAAACTTAACGTAGACTAAATTTATCAACAGTGATGCAAATGTCATTGTTCGTACTGCATCACGAAGACCTGGAATCAGGTTTGAGTCGCATTCCGTTTGAACTGTGAATAACAAAATCGCTGCACAACAGACTTTTATTATTGATGGAATGAAAGTAACATATGAAAATGTCTATGACCGGTGTGCACCTGGCTATTTTAGGACAATTATTTTCGTGAATGGAATGGTATTACTTATAATATATTCCTAAAATTCGGATGTTAGGTTTACACTGCAGAACTACTATTGTAGTCTTAATGATTTCGTTCCATCTCTGTATTGGATCATGTAAGTATACTGGTTGAAGATCTTCTTCCCCGCAAGTCCAACTACTTTACACCATGCAAAATATCTAAACTTCCTCAAATTTCTATTATATTTCTATCTATGATAGCTCTGTGAAGCGAGTTATATTGAATATGTTTATTATAGAATGAGTATGTTTCGTTATAGATATTTGAAATAGAATGAATGACTGAATGTAAAAAATGTTGTGGGGCAATCCAAGTCTTGCTGCTGGGAGGCTGCCAAACTAAATTGTATTGTTCAGTTTGCATTATGTATGTTGACATCTAAAACATGGAATTTCATTTTAGTTATAGTACAGTATATATACATGTACATGTTTTCACAATAATATTTATTGTGACTGAGCAGTAAATAAAAATAAAAGTTCACATTTTTATTAATTTAAATCGGTTGTTGTTCTCATAAGTGTGGGCCACCCATAAGTGGCCATAAGTCATATGTACTAGTAGTATCTAACAGTGCAATGATAATAACTTGAACGCTATATATATATGTTGAACGCTATATATATGTGTGTGTTGAACGCTATATGTGAATGATCGTCACATTGATTAACAGTTCACCCACTGTATGCGTGATAAGACATTCGAGGCGCTTCCACTATCATACATGTAGGCCCTATGTGCGTGATTTCATCTTGAGTGAAATAACATAACTGTAGCATTGCAAAGACCACACTTACAGTTATAATCCTTTGTAATTACTACAAGTAGATTAAATAAAACAGTCTTTAAAGTTGCCTCAGGCACAAACTGCAGCATCATCATTCAGATGAATATACACATAAAATAACTAGATGAAGCAAGAGACACCTGCCGTGCATCATTACACTTTGACTTATATAAGTGTAGATCTTGTTAGCCTAGCTAATATTATTGCAAACAATTTATGTTCAACCAATCAATTGTAAGGAATTTACTTAAGAATGGGTCTTTAAGTTCACTATCCATTATATGGGCCAGAAGTTATCAGATGATAGCATGGTCATGTGATAACTACAGTGTATATGGATCTGAAACCAAATGTTATAATTTATAGTTTACACGTAGTTTCAATGTAGATGTTATGGCTGTGCATGTCACAAACATCGAATAGCATAATGTAAGTGTTTTCAAAGAAATGAACCATGACCAATCACTTTGGGGTTATATAATTTACTTCACAAAGAAGGTGTGCAAGGGTGATTGAATAAACAAATAGAAAACAGCAAAACTTTTGCTTGGATACTAAAACATACAAAAAATACTATAAGCAATAAGAAAGATGTCATCGTCCTCTGCGTACACGTGCAGCCTGAGCCCCGAGAGCGTGAAAAAGGCACGTGAGGAACTGCACGAAAAGCCTGAGGACCGGCTGGGGGCCGTGGACGCACTGAGGGATTGGCTGCAGCAGCAGAAACACATTCGATTCCCCACCGGTGAGTGCCTAACAAACACACATTCTCGCTGTGACAATAGTTTTATCACAATTGGTAGGCTTCGTTGCAGATGCATGGTGCTCACTTCCCATGCTCATTCCCAAACTCCTTCTCTCGCACCAGTCGTACTGCAACTGTCACTGATGTGCGACTACCTTTTTCATATATTTTCCTAGTACCAATTTACAGTAAGACCTGTTATTAGGACGACTTCTAAAAATAGATCACCTTCATAATAAGTTCATTTTTGCGGTCCCAAGCACTCATATTGAGACCAACGCGAACCTGCATATCGAGACCAACTTCCTAAAAAGAGACTTGAGGCCAGGCTCACTGCTGGTCTTAATAGATAGCTTTCGCTGTCTCCACTTTATGGAGCTCTCTTCAGAATTGAGTAAAAGGAGTTCTAGATCCTCTGTGGGGGAAAACGAGGGTAGGGGAAGCACGCATTAGGGTTTTATGGATGTCTTTGGTTGAACTCAGCAAGAAAGTTTAACTTGATAGAGAAGTTTGCATAAGGTGTGCTGGATTCGTCACCAGAAGGTCATGAGTTTGATTCCCCGGTTTGATCTGGTGGTGGGTGTTGAGCGAACGCATTGCAAAATAGTGGCACACAACTTCGTGCCACCTGTAAACACGTTGATTAGATACAAGTCGTTCAATTGAAAGAGTGTGCGAGTAATTGTAGGAGTGAGTAGCATAGTGTGTTAAATGTTCTGTAGATGCAAGTATGTGAGAAATGATCAACTGATCGACAGGTGTGTCAATGGCCTGTTGTAAATTGAAAAGTCGTGAAAGGAAGACTTGGATCACGACTATAAACTACCACATTTACATGTATGCTATTGCCTACTGAAAAGGGTAATAAAACTCACGCACGCACACAAGGGAAAAAACACGTACAGTCCACTGAGCTTACCTGATTCATTGCTGAAAATTGGCGCATATTCACTTGTATAGCAAAAAGCCTATTGTATAGCATTAAAGCCTATTCAGTGATATGTTTTCATATTTCGCGTTTAACTTGTTCACGGGTGTATACATGTATATCCGTTTGTGTTGGTGCGGCTTCTTATAATCACGTGTAGTCAACTGCATCAAGGTCTGTCTTTCTGTTCTTTCAGGGGACAAGATCAGGTTATTAGCATGGGGAAGCAAGGTGAAAGACAGCTTCAGTGAATGTTTTTATATACCGGGTAGGCTCATAGAGTAATGAACACACACCATGCATAAACCGAGGCTGAGAATCGTTTGTTTTCATACGCGCCAGAAACTATTGAAATAGAAAAAAAACTTTTTCATAGAGTAAATACAAATCTTGAGGTGTTTCACTGTTAAATTTCAAACGAATATACATCGTAATTTCAAAATTAATTTGATCAATGTGTTCAAAACTCCATCGCCATATCTTACGGCTATATATTAGATATATCATATACGCAACTTATATAGCCGTAATACAGACCTATCAATATTTGTGGAATTTGCGTTCAAAATCCATCCTATCAGAAGCCCTACTGACGAATTGTTCAGCCAATATATCAAACGTCAAAATGTAGGGTTTCATTTCTGCAAATAAGAAAATCCTAGTATTATTTTTGGCTTTTGGTGTAAGTCTAACGCGGGGACTGGGAGTTTCAACGCTAAAAATAAAAGGGGTTTTTAACCCATGGGTAGTCATTCCAAAACTGAATGTATACATATATGTGCAGTGTAAAATAAATCCCAGTAGGTGGACGATGTCAAAACTCATGAAGTGGCAGTTTTCTCTACACTCTGTTTCAGACACCCGCGTGCTTCTCATGTTCCTTCGGACAGCTAAGTTCAGCCAGTTGCGTGCACGAGAAATAATTGAAGGCTACTGCAAGTCAAAGCTTACAGTACCCACGTGGTTTAATAAGATAGATACACACGATGAGCTCTTTATCAAGGCTATCAAAATGGGGTATGTAGATAACTATATTAAAATCACTCTTTTTTGCATTTAAAAGACACATGCTATATACATTCATAACTTACCTATTTAGACAGAGATTAAAATTGTCGTCATTTTAATCAAATCCTGTGCCATGTGGATCGCAGACCACATGCATTGAACGCTTTTGATCAAACGGAGCTTCTTCCTAGATAACCTGAATCTGTCACGACATGTGGTCATCGGTCTTGATGTGACAGAGAGAAAACAAAACATAATTACTATGTGAATCAGAAAGGAACAATGTAATAGAATTAATTTAATCAAATGTTAAACAAGTAGAAAATGCCGTGTCTGACAGAGCACTGTATTACTCTCCCTACAGCCAAATCCTGCCACTAGGTAAGAACAAAGAGGGCCAGCAGATTATGCTGAACCGGGCGGGAGCCTTTGATCCGGACTACTGGAAGAGCCGCAAGGGCGCACTGATGACCTCCAGGCTGGCCACGCTCTTCTACGTGCTGATGGACGAGAATGTACAGGTGCGGCAAGCATGATATAAACACAGTGCATCCTAACGTCCAAACGTCATTGCTGTTGATGTACCAAACTAATGTTGACGGTCACGCTAAGACAGCAGCTATGAGATATAATATGCTATGTAGCTACGCGCTACTCGCTACCACGGGCGTAACGATTTCATTTACTTGTAAAGTGACTGCGACGTTCGTCGTGCTACCGCAAGCCCAACCGGCAACGACGATTTTTCAGCGCAGGTAGTCTCCACTTCTATCAATTGTGTAATCAATTTGTAACTTATCATCAGGACAGTCTAGTGTCTAACTAACTACATGTACTACAATACCATGCCATTTTCATAATCGCCTGAAAAATCATTAAATTAAGCTGGTCGCACCACTGTATGAGAAATCAGCTGGGTGGTGATTCCTGCTGGTGCACCATGATCTACAGCACTATGTCTATTCCACTCAGAAATCGCTTGAAAGTGATCACTTGCCGCTGTCAGCTGCCGTATGTGGCGGTGTGCGGGTATGCAAACTGAGATGCGAACGTACATATACGCTAAAATATGCAAATATCGCGTGTTTACAGGTGAATGGGCTGGTGTGGCTGACGGATATGACGGGACTGACCATGAAGCACAAAGGCTTTCACAGCATGGACGAGATGAAGGCCATGCACAAAGTGTGGCAGGTAGTATGACAACTGATATAGCCTACTACGCGCAAACCCTTGATGCGGAGTTTCACTAATGCGAGGGGCACATTCCACCTTGCGGCCGTGGTCGCCGCAAGGCGTGTTGGGGTCTGCGGCATCTACGGCGTTTTCCGCATGCATTGACAAAAGTACAGTTGTGGGCACATACGCACGGGCCCCGTGCGTTAGGAATGCGTCGGGACAGAGAGTGGTTTTTATTGAGGTGGCCGTGAGATCAACTTGCATAGAACGTGCGATGTACTCGCGTACAACTTACGTTCTACGCACCGTGTGATTACAAAAGTACGGGATCCGCACGTTCATGGTACAGGGAACGCACGGTCCCAGTACTGTGTCTGTGCCGACAACGTGCGGTTAAATCCTCTGCGTTTCACGTAAGGTCTCCACACTGCCTCCTTACGGTTAGGCCATGACGCAGGGTGGTCGTAGAAGAAGTTTGGCAAGCGGCCACCGTACGAACTTGGCAAGCCAAACTTCTTCTGCGGCCACCGTACGCACTGTACACTCACGGATCATTACGATTTCTATGCGTATTTGGCCGTAGACTGGCTGTAGACCCACCTTGCGGTGGAATGTGTCCCTCGCTTTAGTAAGGCTAACAATCTATATGTTCACTTCTCATATCGTTGTAGACTGAAGCGGTAGCGGGAATATTTTCCCTGATAGATGAGGCACTGCATATGGCAAGATAAGGGAGTGTTCATAAAGTATGGGGGGGTCGGTAATTTTCCAGACTCGGTTGTTGGAACTTTTCTTTTCCGCTCCCCTGGCAAAGGTGAAACTATTCAAATCCTCTCTGTAGATATTATTGGCCTACTAGCATACAACTTTGTGACATAAACAAGGCTACGAAGGTCAGTTGCGTCTTAAACCCCTTTCACAAAGCGCGCAGGCCTCAGTAACAGTACTGGGACCGTGCGTTCCCTGTACCATGAACGTGCGGGTCCCGTACTTTTGTAATCACACGGTGCGCAGAACGTAAGTTATACGCCAGTACAATGCACGTTCTATGCATGTTGATCGCACGGCCACCTCAATTAAAACCACTCCATGTGCCGACGCACTCGTGCGTTACCGTGCGTATATATATGTGCACACAACTGTACTTTTGTCACTGCATACGGAAAACGCCGCAGACGCCGCAGACGCCGCAGACGCCGCAGACGCCGCAAACACCGCAGGCCTCAAGACTCTTTGCGGCGACCACGCCCGCAAGGTCAAATGTGCCCCTCGCTTAAGCTAGGCACATGCAGTACATGTGACAGCATTGTCAAGCTACGTACTAGTTATTACGATCTGTCGTGTATTTATGAATTGACGATCTGTTGTCGCCTTATAGATTGCAAATTATTGTGATTATGTTGTTTATTTCCAGAACAGTTTTCCAGCCCGTTTCAAGAGGTTTGAAATATACAACTCTGGTCCAGTTTTTGATGCTTTATTTGCTGTCGTCCAAAATCTACTTTCTCCCAAATTTAAAAACAGGGTAAATACAATGTGCACCGTTTACATATGTAGAATAGTCGCTAGTTTTAAGTATGCTGTTATGACACAGTGCGCAAGTAACAATTTTGACAATTTCAATAGTATCGAATATCTTTTATTGGTGTGTGCCTACTACATATTTGCATATCCTACTGCAACAAATTTTAAGATGGGATGAGTATTTACAATAAACTGCTTAATATCAATATAACGGATATATTAACGTATAAACATACCCATATATGTAGGTTTGTGTGTTTCATATGTATTGCGTGTGTGGTGACGTAGAAACATATACGAAATACACTAATCTTAATGAAAATTGCAAACAGCTATTATTGCAGAATCTGAACAGACTACTCAAAACATTAAAATCCTTTCTAATCTCATCACACACGACCTATCTCACACTACCATTTGAAACTTACATTGAAAGAAAACATTATATTATAACCACATAGCTATTTATATACTTATTAACATTGACTTTTTAAATGAAAATGCCTACAATTATGTCTTTATTCGATAAGTCTATGTAAATAATTTGACGTCACATTCAAAATGTGCCGATTACATATGGCATATGTGTACTAATACCATGAAAACCATATTCTTCAAGTGTGTCCAGAAAAAGAATAGAGTGACAAGTGTTCCCAACAATATGATGAAATAATAAAATGATAAAATAATAAAATAATAAAAGTCCATTACACGGCGCTCATTTTGGTATCAGTTTTAAGGCAACCTAGTTTACTTCGTTGTCCATTTTCTAATAGGGAGAGAATGATTTATTTTAGATAAATTTTGTTGGCTCAAATCTGGAAAACTTGTACAAGACATTCCCCATGGAACTACTTCCTGAGGAGTATTTACCGGACGACTATGAGGGTGCGGTTGTAGGCAACATCAACTCACTTTCCGGTCAGTAAGATGGTTTGCTACTGGTTGGTTAAGGATAAGGATCATGATAAGTTTAATCTGGACATACATTCACACTCAGTGGTGAATTATGTACAGTAGACAAAATTCAATATTGGATATGTTCGCTAAAGCCATTTAAGTAAATTATTAAAGTATAGACATGCCATTGGTACACGAGTTGTCATCCCATAATAGAATTTGCTATAGTATACATTTTAAGTAGCAAGAACAATATTCACTACAATACAATTCGAGCATGGGTAAGTCATTGATGTTACCTACGTTTGCAGAGAAGCTGCTGCAAGATCTTCAGCAGCCCGAGGTGAGGGACTTTCTGGCCTACATCTCGCGGGAGGAATGGGGCCTGGATAAGACGATGGCCAAGAGCGAGTCACAGTCCTCTTTCAGGAAACTTAACGTCGACTGATATTTGCTTGATAAAGTAGAATGTTTGTAAAAACAAATTTCGATCAACCAAATGATTGTTTGATTCCATCATTTCAAACGTTATGTATAGCGTGATGCAATACATTGTGATATACAATATGTATTGTATACAATTATGTATTTTGAGGAGTGTAAGAGAAGTACATACTTGTGGAGTTCATCAGCATTTTGTATTTCGAATAATATCTCTCATCCTGTTCTCTAGTATAATTAGGTGTATATTTGTGTATTTTTGAGTTAATATATCGCAGCACAGAAAAGTACATAGATGAACTGAAAAAATGGTTCGGTTTGTAGTGAAGTGTTTCATCATGTATAAATCATGTAAACCCCTACATCATTAAATCATCCCAAAGTTTTATAGAATGAATCTTGAATGTTCTTATCCATGTTCTATATTTTATTAAACAATCCCTTAAAATCCAAGACAAAAATCTTTGAATTTAAATTAATGTATTGATCAATCAATCGATCAATCAAGAAATCAATCAGGAAATCAATTAATTAATAGCATATCAAAAATATTGTTCAAAAGTCGTAAGGTTAAAACAATCTTGACATGTTTCTTTTCCGTGAAACACAATCCATAGATAAAAATAATAATCCATAATAAAATTCAGCGTTACTAAACGCATGGTTAATTGGTACTGGAAATATTGAATAATCCTGAACCTTTCATTCTATGGCTCGATTGTAGAACTGAACAGCAAACATTGTGCTATGACTGTCACAGTGTCTCGAAATCTGATCGCATTCTACACCTGTCTATGACTTTTGAACGTCATCTATTGTTAAAGCTGAGTCCCATTAGCGTATGCGTAAATTCGACGCAGACATTCTAGGATTTTCTGGGCAAATTGAGTTGTGCGTGGAGCATCTGCTGATAGATAACACCTTTGGGCATTAATTGATTTTTTCCATAGTCAACGCACAGTCAGCGCAAAATCAGCGGACGATTAGCAGACAGTCAGCAGAGTCGATGTAAGGTCAGCGTAAACCCGATGCACAAAAAAAAGCGTTTGCACCCCTACCCGCTGGACATACGTCGAAAATACGTTGAAAAGCTGCCGAATGTACGCCATCGTACACTATCGGTGCGCCAAGCTTATTCTTTTTCTATTATCTGTTTTATTCTATTTATTCAATAACTTATGGTATGGACTTTATGTCTGAAATAATTAATCATTAAAGAATAATATTAAAACAGCGACTAAAAAGTGCAAAATTAGATAACCGAGTGAGGTATAATGTCCCATCGGCATCAGGATCAAGGAAAGCGGGCAACCAATGCACTAGTATTGTTGACAAATCTTTCTTTATTGATATTCAGTAAATGTAGTGTAAATGTAGTGTAGGTATGATTCAATGTAGAAAATGTAGAAAGTGCCGTATCTGAAAGAACATTGTATTATTCTCCCCACACTCAAATCCTGCAACCAGGTAAGAACATGAAGGGCCAGCAGATTATGACCTTCTTGCTGGCCACGCTCTTCTTCCTGCTGATGGACGAGAATGACCATGTACGGCAAGCATGATTCAACATTGTGGATAACGCCAAAACGTGACTAGACATTGTAATGTGTATTCTGGTCATGCTGATGATGTACCAAACTAATGTTGATGGTCACACTAATAAGACAGTGTGAACAAATTCGGTTGCACGTCTACTAGGCCGTCGGGGACTCAGAGGTCGCGGGACGGCGCTGCCTCATGCTCGCATGAGACCACCCTCACCGGTGTGCCCGCCTTGTATTAACCAGGGCTTGTCACCAATCCCAAAAGGGAAATGGAGGAATGAAAATGCTGCTGGCTACGAGTTCGGGTGTGCAGTGATGAGCACAAATAGTCAGACCACTGTAGGGCGGATCACCCCTCAGCTGATAAGCTCAACATCTACGGGGCCAGTCTGGCAACTGACCTGACACCCGAGAAGAGGAACCTAATGACCCTGGCATCCCAGCTACCAGGCTATCGCTGTATCGCGTCAGGCATCGCTGGACTCGGCTAGCCTCCGAGCACAGAAAACTACAGGACTATGTCTTCTATTTACTCGTCAGTTCACGTAAGACATACACCCCCCTCCACCCTGATGCCTACTTCTTGCTGGGATCAGGTGCCTTCTTTGCTATGGTAGAACTGCCACCTTTTCCAGACCAACATGGTTTCTCAGCGTAGCTTCTCCGCCGAGAGGAGAGTATTTCTCTTAGTAGTTGTGGAGGCTCCATTTCTGGCTGGCTTCACGGCTATAGCAGATGCCGTTGGTCTGCTTGTCAAGGTGGATGACTTTTTCGACTTCGGCACAGCCCGGTCACCTCCTGCAGGCATGGACCTAGTAAAACTGCCCAGATGTCGGTTCTCTGTCTCCTTGTTGATGGAGTGCATTGACGCAAATACCGCGGAGGCATCACTCAAATTCATACTTGTGCATGGAGCGACTCAGGTTGCAACTGATGGATGAAGCACGCACCATTTGTCAACAAAGCAGCAGAGAACGGATGCAATGGTGCAGGTCCTCTGCTTGCTGTGTGCAAACAGCCGGTCCATGTTGTGCGTCCTCTGCTCGGATCTCTGACTTTTCGGCCTGATGTACGAGGCAAAACTGGCCCCCAAACGCATTTTGGTAGGTGCCAGTGAGGCGCAGCTCGCAGAGCTCCTGTTGATCTGTGTGAGTATCGTATTGCAGCTGGGCAGGCTTGACCAGATTAAGTGACAAGGTCTGTTGCAGGGTGTCGCATTCCTCGCTCAGGGCAGCGACATCCTTGCCGAGGGCGTCTTGCTCAGAAAGAGCATCGTCGCACTCCTTACGGTAACAGTCAGAGTCGAACTTGTAGTGATCCCCTCTGTATCTCAGTCTGCAGCTGTTGGTTAATCTGTACCTCACATTGTCTTGCTTAGTGTTGATCTCTTTCAGCTCCCTCTGAAAGGCTCAGTGTTCTTCTTGCAGCTGCACGTACTGCGCGTCCCTCTCCGTGAAGCTCTCACGGAAGTTGTGGCTGGCTGTCTTGAGGTGGTCCACGAGAATGTTAGGTTTCTTGGCACCAGGTCTGCGACCCGTCACTGGGCTGGTGGATTCCACGCAACCCTATTTGGTGTGACTGACAGACTCCGGATCGCGGACTCCCACTGGCTGCGTTGGAGTCTGTGGTGACTTCTGAGCCACCTCGGATTGAGACAGAGTGAGACAGATACTCCGAGCAGCTGGTAGTTGTTTCTTCTGCTGGTCTTCTTGGCATAGCACCCAGCACACCAGCCGGCACTACAAAGGCAGCCTGAGACTCCTTGATCCCCACCATCTTGTACAGCCCCGTCATGATCACTGTCAGAGAAGGCAGGGACTTCTGGATTGGCGTCAGTAGTGATTGCAGCCTCGTGCTTGTGGGACAACTGGTGGGAGGAACGCGTAGACATACATGCTGGAACGCAAGCTTTGCAATGAGGTCGCATCTTGGTTGTCTCTGGTCTTGCCGTAGGACCAAAGGCGGGTGCAATCTACCGCACATAGTCCTGATGACAAGTGTGGAGCCAACGGATGTGGTCCGTATCTCATCCCTGCTGAGTTTCGTCCACCTCTCGTCGGAAGTGGCCTACTACTACAAGGCCCATGATGGCATCAAGAAAACACTTCCACCTGCCAACAACCCTTGTGATGTGGATTATAGAGATGTAGAGCCCCATAAACTATACCACCATCTGCTGGGCGACGGAGACTAGTGACATCAGGTCGGTCTCTTGATAGTCTACATTCTAGTGACATTTCTTGCCCTTCTGCTTGCTGGCATCAACCATGCTTTTTAAGCCTCCACCTCGGGATGATGCGCCTGAACCAGGTGGTTCTAGGCCTCACTCACTGATTCACGGAAACATTGGATGGCATGTGTCTGGCAACTTCTCAATCTGAGTCTTACAACTTTAAAAACAATGTAAAGATATGGTTTAAGTTTTAAGTATTTTTATGTATGCTGTTATCACAAAGTGAACAAGTAATGATTTAACAATAATTTCATTAGTATCTTTTATTGAAATATGCCTGCTATATATTTGTATATCCTGCTACAACACATATGAAGATGGGACGAGTATTTACAGCAAACTTCTAATATAAATATAACAGAAATATAATTGTATTAAGATGCCAGTATAGTATGTGTGTTTCATATATATTTGTAGAAGGTCAAGCAGAAAAATATATGAAATGAATTAATCTTAATGAAAATTGCAAACAGCTATTATTGCACAATCTGAAAAGGTTTCTCAAAATATTAAATAATTTCTAATCGAGTCATCAAAAACTGCAAACCTCACACTACCATTTGAAAATTACATTGAATGAGAACATTATATTATAACCTATATTCCAGTAAGCCAAATTCATTATTTGAACTGCAGCAGGTCCTCTCATTAGTCTTAGCATTTGTGTTGTGCCGTCTTAACTGCTGTACAAAATAATTGCCAAAGATTTTTTTAAAAAATCAAGTTTATTTAATTTTGCTAAATTAAATAAACTTGAAATTTTTTTAATCTTTGGCACTTATTTTGTACAGCAGTTAAGATGGCACAACAAAAATACTAAGAATAACCTATATTCCATTATTCGATAAGTCTATGTAAAGCGAGGGGCACATTCCACCATGTGGCGGTGGTCGCCGCAAGGCGTGTTGGGGTCTGCGGCATCTACGGCGTTTTCCGCATGCATTGACAAAAGTACAGTTGTGGGCACATACGCAAGGGCCCCGTGCGTTAGGAATGCGTCGGGACAGAGAGTGGTTTTTATTGAGGTGGCCGTGAGATCAACTTGCATAGAACGTGCGATGTACTCGCGTACAACTTACGTTCTACGCACCGTGTGATTACAAAAAGTACGGGATCCGCAAGTTCGTGGTACAGAGAACGCACGGTCCCAATACTGTGTCTGTGCCGACAACGTGCAGTTAAATCCTCTGCGTTTCACATAAGGTCTCCACACTGCCTCCTTACGGTTAGGCCATGACGCAGGGTGGTCGTAGAAGAAGTTTGGCAAGCCAAACTTCTTCTGCGGCCACCATACGACCTTGAAAAAAGTACGTTTGCCGCACTGCACTCACGGATCCTTACGATTTCTATGCGTTTTTGGCCGTAGACTGGCTGTAGACCCACCTTGCGGTGGAATGTGTCCCTCGCTTTAATTAGTTGACGTCACAATCAACATGTTGCTACATAGAAAAATGTACATGGCATACGTGTACTATTACCATAGAAATCATATTCATCAAGTGTATTCAGAAAAAAAGAATTTAGTGGCAAGTGTTGCCAAAATATAAAGTCCATCAAATGCCGTTCATTTTGGCGACAGTTTTTAAGGCAACCTCCATTGGGTTACTTCGTTGTCCATGTTCTGATATGGGAGAGAATAATTTATTCTAAATCAACTTTGTTGGCTTAAATCTGAAAAAACTTGTAGTTGTACAAGACATTCCCCATGGAACTACTTCCTGGGAGTATTTACCTGACAACTCTGAGGGTCCAGTTGTTAGCAACACCAGCTCACTTTCCGCTTAGTAAGACGGTTTGCTACTGGTTGGATAAGGATTTAGGATAATGTTAGGTTTATTGCGGACATATATTCATATTCAGTAGTGAATTATTTATATATGTACCTGTACTATGCAATGTCTGTTATTGATTAGTGGTAGGATGGTGGGGGCAATGTGGGCAGTTGCTATCATGCCAATTATGGTGGATGGTGTCACAATGGGGAGTCGGCTATGAGGACAGTGATGGGGCAGAAGGGGGTAGGGAGGTTGTTAGAACAGTGGTGGGTGCTGTCAGCACACAAGATGTGGATTCAGGATAGTGCACATGCTGAAGACCCGTGCATTGCCATATTTTTGTTGAATGGTGTAGTGGGGACTGTGCGTTGTTTGCTTCAGAAATATGGCATGTGACTCTATTTCCGGTTACTGATTGGTCGTCCCCACGGGTATAAGCTAGTTCAATTGGGTTTACACGTATGGGTAATCTTGTTAAGTGCCTCACTTAATTCCTTTCTGCATAAGAAATAAATACAGGGATTGATAGCGGGTGGCAAGTACCTGAACATAATAGATGATAACCGGAGAATAATGGATGGAACAAACGCTCGTCTCGTGTCGATATCAGACCAAGAATACCCCCATGCTTAAAAATAACAATATGGATTATCCAAGCGGGCAGCAGCAAACCGAAGAAAGTTCCAGAGATGAGCAGTATCAAACGAAGTGTCCTCTTCACGTCTTGTAAAGATCCTGAAATAATGTGAACTTGTCCAGCTTGAACTGCATGATTTCTAGATTTCTTTCGTTTACTCTCTGTAAGCATATTTGTTGGGGTGTTTGATTCAGAAGTTGCTGCGCAAGTTTTTGTATCTGATTGTTGATAATCTTCTATGGTGTGAGCACTTTCTTCTGCGTTATCACCAACACTAATGTTTCTATGCATCATACATAGCATTGGCAGTGATTGACAGGAATGGCAGTTGGCGATGGTTAATAATTCTGAATCACATGGAACAGCGCTCGTTGACGTGGATATCATTGATGTCTTTTGATTAAAATCACATGTGTAACCTGGTGAAATAGTCAACGATCGGATTTTTTCACAAGCAATGTTATTTGCGATGATCAGAGAGTTGTCCTCAACCGTCATTTCTATCTGAGCAGACGATGTTCCTTGCATACTAGAATTTGGTTTACAAAAATCATTAGTTAGTTCGGTCATTTGGATATCATCATCATCCGTCGAGCTCATTGTATTTGATTTATCAATTACGTTTTTTGTGTTTCCTTCAAACTTATTCTTTATTTCATCGCTGATATCTGTTGTCATTAGAACATTGTCATTATCAGCCACGTCTAACGATTTTTTTGATTATGATCAGACGGCATTTGATTATGATCAGACTTGTAACCTGTACGTGGTGCAATGTTCACTGGTAAATACTCTTCCCAACCAATGGCATTAATGATGATTTGAGATTTCTCCTTGACAACCGTCATCTCAGCCTCATCACACGATGTGTCTTGTATACTAGAATTTAGGTTATCAGCATCACCATTTAGTGCTCTTGTTTCGATATGAGCCTCAACTATCGAGCTGATTTTAGATGTTCTATCAGGATTTGTAGTTTCTTCTACTTTTTATCAATAATACCAGTATGTCATTATCCAAAGGTGTTGTTTTATATTCAATTAGGTGTGCATTATCTACACTCTGTTTATTTCTTGTTTTATCCCTGATGTCTGTTGTCATTTGTACTTTGTCGTTATCAACCACGTCTGACTTTGCCGGAGTTTCTGCTTTGCTTTCTGACAAACTGCTTTTTGCTAACTGAGGTTTTGCCATTTCTTATCCTTGCGAACTTTTCCAACTTGGAAAAGTTCTTCCATTCTGATAACACCTGCAGAAGAAGGTCGTTGCCGAGATTCAATTAACTTCCATATTTTGAATATGCTGTAGATTATCAACACTGCGGATGGGAACACAAATAGAACACTCTGAATAAGGCCGTGGTATCGTGCATTGGATAATTTCAAATCTAATGTGCACATTTGAATTGAAGCATGGAATGTCCTCCCAATCATTAACCCAGTTGGTATAGGTATACAGCAATGGGATAAGATAGATCGCTAAAATGGAAAGTGTTGTTTTGGTCTTTGAAACAGAAACTTTATAGCGGAGTGGTTAGCATAGGAATCGCTGTCTGTCGTATGCCATCAATGCAATGTTGTACATTTCACCAAATGAAATACCCATGCTTGGGGTAGTAAAGACTTATGATCTCCATGGAAACGCCACCCGGCAGCCGTCATACTATTCCCCACCATGGACAATGAGATTGATATGACATCAGACACACAGTTGGCTATCATTAGAAGAAACTGGCTCGTGTATTAACGATTTTTGTTTTTTGTATATTGTCATGATAACAAACCAAATTGTAATGTCATTGCAATTATATAAACCAATAGGATAATGAATGGAATGTCACAACCATTTCCATCGTACTACCAAACAATATATCTTGTCGACAGTTTCAAGTGAGAAATTCATAGATCCGAGTGGAATTTTCAGACGAATTCAGTTCATCATGCATCAAAAGCAAACACATCTTCAAGGATTTCATCCATTTTCTTATATTTTATTAAATAATCCCTTCAAATCCAAGTCAAAATTCTTTCAATTTCAATCAATCGATCCATCCATCAATTGATCTACCAATCAATCAATCAATCAATCAATCAATCAAAATCAATAGCATATTTGTACCAAATTGAAAATAATGTTATAAAGAGGAGGTTAAAGAAATCTTCAAATGTTTCCTTTCCGTGAAACACAATCCATATATAACACAATCCAGAATAAAATTCAACATTATTAAGTGCATTCGTCATTATCGGAAATGTTAAATGTTCTTGAACATTTCACTCTATGACTCTATGACAAACTTTGTGCTTTGCATGTACTGTCGCTTCACATAATATCTTGAAAACGGACCATCACAGTGTCTCGAGGAACCGTGCGCATTTCTATTCGACTATATGACGTTTGCACCTCATCTATTGTTAAATAACAGGATATTATATGATAATAAAATAGCCACTGCGGCCTAGACTTCTACTCAGTCTCACATATAGTCTAATATGGTAGTAACACGAGATGTTTCAGACATGTTAGATAACAAATAGTAAATATGCACGTATCTATAAAGAACATTCAATTCAAAAGAAACGTGAGTTTTGTTACCATCCTTGACCATCATTGGCATTTATAATCATCTGTGTCCCATATATTGGTAAAATGGTACATGGTATAAGAATTGAGCATATGTATCACCGTAGCAAAAGATGACAAAAGGTGACAGGGGGTGTCTAGCACTTGGATGATGTCACCTTTTGAAGAAAAGAAAAAGTTGTAGTGATTTAACAGTATTTGAACTTACTTTCTGATTTGTTTAATATTCAATTTTGGAACTTATAAATGATT
>CM032662.1:51707002-51717053 GCA_019095985.1 Streblospio benedicti
CACATTCCACCATGTGGCGGTGGTCGCCGCAAGGCGTGTTGGGGTTCGCGGCATCTACGGCGTTTTCCCGCATGCATTGACAAAAGTACAGTTGTGGGCTTTATACGCAAGGCCCCCGTGCGTTAGGAATGCGTCGGGACAGAGAGTGGTTTTTATTGAGGTGGCCGTGAGATCAACTTGCATAGAATGTGCGATGTACTCGCGGAACTTAAGCGAGGGGGCACATTCCACCGCAAAGGTGGGTCTACAGCCAGTCTACGACCAAAAACGCATAGAAATCGTAACGATCCGTGAGTGTACAGTGCGGCAAACGTACGTTTTTCAAGGCCGCAGTCGTTTGACCGCAAGAAAAAAAGTTTGGCTTGCCAAACTTCTTCTCTATTGACCACCCCGCGTCTTGCCGTAAGGAGGAGGCAGTGCGGAGACCTTACGTGAAACGGCAGAGGATTCAACCGCCGTTGTCAGCACAGACACAATACTGGGGCCGTGCGTTCCCTGTACCACGAACGTGCGGATCCCGTACTTTTAGTAATCACACGGTGCGTAGAACGTAAGTTACGCGAGTAGATCGCACGTTTGATGGATGTTGATCGCACGGCCACCTCAATAAAAAACCACCCCCCTGTGCCGAGGCACTCACAACGCACGGGGCCCGTGCTGATGTGCCCAACAACAGTATGTTTGTCAATACGCGCGGAAAACCCCGTTGAAGCGGCAGACCTCAAAACGCCTTACGGCGACCACGCCGCAGGGTGGAATGGGCCCCTCTTTTTTCGTTCTACGCACCGTGTGATTACAAAAAGTACGGGATCTGCACGTTCATGGTACACAGGAACGCACGGTCCCAGTACTGTGTCTGTGTCGACAACGTGCGGTTAAATCCCTCTGCGTTTTCACGTAAGGTCTCCACACTGTCGCCCAAAGCGAGGGGCTACGGCGTTTTCCAAGCATTGACAAAAGTACGGCATATACGCGGTGGTTAATCGCCGCAAGGCGTGTTGAGGTCTGCCCGGGCGTCTCGGCGTTTTCCGCAAGCATTGACAAAAGTACAGTTGTGGGTATATACGCACGGGCTCCGTGCGTTATGAGTGCGTCGGCACAGGGAGTGGTTTTTATTGAGGTGGCTGTGCCCTCAACTTAAGTTGCATAGAACGTGCGATGCACTCGCGTATAGCTTATGTCCTACGCACCGTGTGATTACAAAAGTACGGGATCCGCACGTTCATGGTACAGGCAACGCACGACCCCAGTACTGTATCTGTGCCGACAATGTGCTGGTAAATCATCTGTGTTTAACGTAAGGTCACCGTACTGCGCATGCCTCCTTACGGTCAGACCTTGACGTAGGGTGGTCGTAGAAGAAGTTTGGCAAGCCAAACTTCTTCTGCGGCCACCGTACGGCCTTGAAAAAACGTACATTTGCAGCACTCTACACTCACGGATCCTCACGTTTTCTATGCGTTTTTGGCAGTAGACAGGCTGTAGACCCACCTTGCGGTGGAATGTGCCCCTCGCTTTACGGTTAGGCCATGACGCAGGGTGGTCGTAGAAGAAGTTTGGCACGCCAAACTTCTTCTCCGGCCACCGTAAGACCTTGAAAAAACGTACGTTTGCCGCACTGTACACTCACGGATCATTACGATTTCTATACGTTTTTGGCCGTAGACTGGCTGTAGACCCACCTTGCGGTGGAATGTGCCACTCGCTTTAATTAGTTGACGTCACAAGCAACATGTTGCTACATAGAAAAATGTACATGGCATACGTGTACTATTACCATAGAAATCATATATATTGGTAAAATGGTACATGGTATAAGAATTGAGCATATATGTATCACCGTAGCAAAAGATGACAACAGTTGACAGGGGGTGTCCAGCACTTGGATGATGTCACCTTTTGAAGAAGAAAAAAGAAGTAGTGATTTAACAGTATTTGAACTTACTTTCTGATTTGTTGATATTCAATTTTGGAACTTATAAATGATTGACAGTTACATTAGAAATGACAAGTCATTGACTTTGATATAAAACATTTTCGGGGTTTTTTGCCCTATGAGTGAGCTGTGATATATCTACTAGCTGAAATCACTTTGCCATGTTTGCTTTATGTCCTAAATACATTTGTAACATTATGTCTAAAATTATGGACATATATATTCAAATGTATCTATATGACGCCACAGTTAAATGCGAAACCATATCGCGGGGGTTGGGGATGAGGCAAAGTAGACGCCACTTACCGGGGGGGGCGTGGGGGGCTGCAAAGATGACAAAAGGTGACAGGGGGGGGGGTAAAAAAGGTCAAAATTGAGGTGACGTCATTTGTGAATGAGCAATTTGTCCACTTTCTAAAGTTATAATATACATTGAAATATCACTGGAAATATACTCGTAGTAGATTGTATGCTCCATGGGCCCCTGGATCATGGGAGGATTGTGTGGTATGTATACCACTATGATTTACAAACACTATACCATAAACACTACTATATATATAATAGTAGTAATACTTATGGTATAGTGTTTGTAAATCATAGTAGAATACATACCACACCCTCCGCCCATGATGCTGAGGCCCACGGGCCACGGTATGCTCAATAAAACAGTTACATTTAAAGATTTTTACTTCGGCCTCCATGTAGAATATTCACCTTCAAATAATTGTACGGCAAAGGGCGTGTGTGTTTCTATACAATATAATCTAGTTAAATATACATAGATACAAAATAAGTACAAGCAAATCCAGAAATGGTTTGGTTTGTACTGAAGTGTTTCATGGGGTGTAAATCATGTTAAACCCTACATGTAATAAATCATTTTGAAATTTTATGGTGTATTCAATTGGGATCACAGGTTAGATTGAAACGTCTAGAATGGATCATCTTCAAAAATGCCTTGCTCAATTCCTTCCTGCATAAGAAATAAATACAGGGATTGATAGCAGCCGCCAAGTATCTCCCTACATAGGAAGAAATGCGGAAAATAATGGATGGAATAAACGCTTTTCTCGTGTTGATATCAGACCATGAGTATCCCGTAATGTTATTCAAACTAAAAAGCTGGACTGTCCAGAATGGCACGAGGAAACCGAAGAATGTTCCAGAGATCAGCATTATCAAACGAAGTGTCTTCTTCACTTGTAAAGATCCTGAAATATTGCAATGTTTTACCACTTGAGCTGGATCTCTTGATCTCTTTCTTGTACTCTCTGTGATCTGTCCAAGCTTAGTTGTGCAAGTAATTGATGCAGAAATTGCTGGATCAGTTTTTGTATATGAGTGTTGATTATCTTCTATTGTATGAACACTTGCTACCTCATTATTGCCAGCACTACTAGATTGGTGCAGCCTACAGACCAATGGCAGTGATTGGCAGGAATGGCAGTTGTGGATGGTTAATGATTCGGAATTGCATGAAACAGACATTTGTCCTCGCTTACAATTTCCAGTATTTTCTGAAGTGATGACGAACTTTGATGGCTTTTGATTGTGATCATACTTGTAACCTGTACGTGGTGCAATGTTCACTGGTAAGTGCTCTTCACAAGCAATGGAATTAATGGTGATTTGAGATTTCTCCTTTACAGCCATCATCTCAACCTTATCACACAATGTTTCTTGTATATTAGAATTTAGGTTATCAACATCATTATCTAGTGCTCTCGTTTCGATATGAGCCTCAACTATCGAGCTGGTGTTAGATATTCTATCGGGATTTGTAGTTTCTTCTAACTTGTTATCAATAATACCCAGTACGTCATTATCCAAAGGTGTTGCTTTATATTCAATTAGGTGTGCATTATCTACACTCTGTTTATTTCTTGTTTTATCCCTGATGTCTGTTGTCATTTGTACTTTGTCGTTATCAACCACGTCTGACTTTGCCGGAGTTTCTGCTTTGCTTTCTGACAAACTGCTTTTGCTAACTGAGGTTTTGCCATTCTTATCTTTGCAAACTTTTCCAACTTGGAAAAGTTCTTCCATTCTGACAACACCTGTAGACGCTGGCCGAGACCCGATTAACTTCCATATTTTGAATATGCTGTAGATGGTCAACGCTATGGATGGGAATACAAACAGAACACTCTGAATGAGATTATGGTACCATGCGCTGGATAGCTTTATATCTAATGTGCACATTTGAATTGAAGCTCGGAATTCCCTTCCTATCAATATCTCTGTTGGTATGGTATACAGCAATGGGAAAAGATAGATCACTACGATTGAAAGAGCTGTTTTTGTTTTTGAAACCCTAGCTTTATAGCTGAATGGTTCGCACAGAAAATGCTGTCTGTCGTATGCCATCAATGCAATGTTGTACATTTCACCAAATAATATACCCAAACCAGGGGTAGTAAAGACTTCGCACCTCCATGGAAACACCACCCCGGCAGCCGTCATACTATTCCCCACCATGGACAATGAGATTAAAATGATGTCAAACACACAATTGGCCCCTATTAGGAGAAACTGGCTCGTGTGCAACGTTTTTGTTTTGTATATTGTTATAATAATAGCAAATTGTAATGTCATTGCAATCAAATAAATCAATGAGATGAGAACGAATGTCACAACCATTTCTGTCGAACTACCAAACAATATATCCTTGTCAACAGTTTCAAGTGAGAAATTCCGAGTTCCGAGTGAGGAATTCACAGACGAATTTAGTTCATCATACATCGAAGCAAACGCATGTTGAATGTTTTTATCCATATCCTATATTTTAGCAAATGGTCCCTTAAACAAAAGAAAAAATGTTCAAGTTTAAATCAATGTTTTGACCAATCAATCGATCGATCAATATATCAATCAATCAATCAATCAATCAATCAATCAATCAATCAATCAATCAATCAATCATGTTTGTATCATATCAAAAATAAGTACTGAGGTTAAAACAATACTCAAATGTTTTGTTTCTGTGAAACATAATCTATAGATAAAATAATCCATGGTAAAATTCAACATTACTAAACGCATCGTTCATTGTCACTGGGAATACGTACTAGATATTCTGAACTTTACATTCTATGACTCTATTGCAGACTGTCACTGCGTCTCGAGATCTGCGCGCATTTCTATGACTTTTGCACGTCAGCTATTGTTAATTGACAGCATATTATATGACGATAAATTGGACATTGTGGCCTAGACTCTACTCACTTTCCTGGTAAAGCATATGGATGATATAATTGGCTTTTTTAAAACTTTTGTCACAATGTTTGGAGGGATGTTGTCAATTGTTTCACGCACTTTTGAGGGGTGGGGGCTATCAATTTTTCCACTGAAAATTAACCTCTATTGGTTTGAGATTCTGTACTAAAATTTACTGTTTTTTAAGTAGAGTCTAATGGATATAATGGATATCCATCGAATGCGATTTTGCAATTAAATTGGGTTAACTGACAATAATTGCGTTAACTGTTAAGGGGCCATCAATTTTTATCACACGAAATAAAAGGGGGACTAATCTTTTCACAGAGATTTGAGGGTGGGGCCATTGCATTTTCACAGCATTTTTCGGAAAACCCTCATATCACACCCTTTCATAAATACTGAATGGTCCCTTATGCATTTTGAATAGATATGAAAAAAATGTTGAATTTTTAATGACAAATCTTTCTTTATATTGATATATTTTTCAGTAAATGTAGTGTACTAATATACTGGTAGGTATTTCCTCAAACATATGCCTGTGCTTCTAGCGGGCACAACTGTCCTTTGATCATTAGGGTCAATCTATAAAGAAATATACAAAATACACAGTTTGGGGGAAGGAGCCTGAGGTCTCCGACTTTCGAATTCGAAAGTTGTTTATTCCCATATAAACAGCATATATTTGTTTATAAATTGCCCCTACACCTGTGAGTTCATCCATATGTTTATATACCTGGATCTAAAGCTATTGTGTTGGACTAAAAACAATCCTTAATCTGTGGAAATTAGTGTTATAAACCCTACATGTAGCTATAGTAGAACGTTCAAGATCTCATTATACGGATTATACATCTGTCCTCGGATCTCATCCATATCGCAAAAGTAATCATAATTTCCCCAGCACTGTCCATTCGTGTGATGTTCTCATCCTTATCTAGAAACGCTGGTTACTCAGTTTTTTATCCATCCCCAACCCAACCCAAACCAACCCAAACCAACCACTCCCGGAATCCGCTCTCGAGCAACAAAAAAAGAATTATAACACTGACGTCGCCTTACCTTTAGAGGCCCTACCCCCTCAAAAATGGTTACAGGTGTGCTATTTCGAACATCAAAACGGTACCCTGGTATACAAATTTGGCATAAAAAAAGTGACTTATGTCTATACCTTGACGATGAAAAAGTAACCCATGTCTTAAGCTATTAACTAATGAAACTACATACTGTTAACATTTTATTAACAAAATGTTCAAAAGAATTATATCAGTATCAAACAAAATGACACTTACACTAACAAGAGCGGGGTATATACCTCTCCCCCTTATCTCAATGCAAAAACCTTTTATCAAATCTCAATCAATTGATCTCAATGAATTGAAAGCTAAAATCTCAATTCTCATTGAATTAAAAACTCAAATCTCAACTCTCACTAAATTGTATGTACCGCCCGCCCTACGTTTAATTTCAAACCCATAGCTATAAAAAAAATCACAAAATTTAGACCCATAACTATAGCAAAAATCACAAAATATAGACCCATAGCTATACTAAAATCACAAAATTTAGACCCATCACTACTCCTAAGATGTCTAAAAAGGTGACCTATAGATATGGCACACCTGTACTACCCTACATATAGTAAGACCCCCCCCCCCCGGCCGGCCCACCCCAACCCACCTCGGCCCTAATAACTATACCAATATGCCTTTGTAAATTCTATTTGTAAAGGGAGGGCCTAACCTATAACTGAGTCACGTATTTGTGGTTACCCCGGCCCACGCCCTACCTTAAGCTACTTTTCACTTTTTTCGTTCATGCGTTGGATTTCAAACAAATGCTAGAAACACGTGTCATCAAAGCAAAACAAAACTTTCGTGCCCTTTTACAGTTTGCCTTATAAAGTATTTCTCAGTTGATGGGTTTAAGGGTCCTTCAATATCTTTTGTTTTGACTCATGACTGTCCAGATATTAAGAATAAAAGGAAGCCTAATACATTTTTTCATCAATTGGGAAAAAATTCTCATAGTCATGCTTTTTACATCACTCATTTACAAAAAATAGCCCCACCACAAAAACAATTTTATTTTTCAAAAAAAAATTTTTTTAAATAGTTTTTTAACAAAAAATGTTCAGAAATATTGGCATATCTTTAGGTACATAAATAGAAACAGTCAGCTACATGTCACGTACGTAAATTCTGTGGTTCTATCTTAGATTATTTATCAACGTCGCCCCAGCCTTCTTTTTTTTTCATTTTGTGACCTTGTATTCAAACAATTGATGAAAATTTTCTAACATCCATATTTGAGATTGTGTTTTCTTCTGTCATGAATGATATAACAATATGTACAAGATTTTACCAAGTTTATGCCATAATCCAATGTTGTCAATCCATTTTCAAAGTGTTGACACAACAAAGATGTTTATTCCATTGATTGGATGATAACTGTATCTACCACCCCTCTTTATAAAATGTTAATTCAACAGAAAACTATTTATGCAATTTCTTGAAATCTTCAAATGTTATGAAATTAATACGCAGTAGTACTTGCTGAAATGCTGAAATAAGGTCCGAGGTACAGTGCAACCTGT
The DNA here is from genome assembly GCA_019095985.1 of Streblospio benedicti. Taxonomy (NCBI): domain Eukaryota; kingdom Metazoa; phylum Annelida; class Polychaeta; order Spionida; family Spionidae; genus Streblospio; species Streblospio benedicti. Next base: position 51,714,754 of record CM032662.1, read on the forward strand.
CTATGTAGGCACCCTTATATTTAGGGAGACCAGTATTGTATGGACACATTTCTTTTCTCCAATTACTGCAATGCCACATTAAAACCTCTCTGTTCAGGACATCTGCCTTACATGGACAATTTTCATTTTTTACAGGTATCCACATGGGATAGGTTCTACTGTATTTCATTGTACTACTTAATAATCCCCCAGACTATTTCACTTGAATAATACAGAAAAACCACAAGAGTGCAGTGAGGCATTAATCGTCTAATGCGAGGCTACCAACATTTCAATGAATCACATATTGTTTTGTTTGATTATCTGTTGGGTTTGATAATTATCATCCTCCAATTTTTGTGTTGCTCTTTAAATACTAAACAAAGTTAAAGATATGTGCTTGTTCCTTGAATCAACTTATCATGATACATATAATTTTATGATATTTTTTCATCAGTGTGATGTGATGTTTTCTGGAGCCTACCAAAAGTAGTCCGAATCTCCTTCATGAATATTCACACACATAATGAACTACTAATGAGCTGTGGAAAGGCCATTTTGTAATATCTGTCATAAAAGCTAGAATCATATTTGAAATTACTATTTTTGCATTAAAAGGATATATTTAAAAATTCTAAGGCTGGGGCGATTTAAAGAAATATCTCCTCTATACAAGAGATGTGTTTCTATCTAATGACACACTATCAGTGGTTCAGTGTATGTACCTAAACATGTGGTCATTATTTCACAAAAAATGCCTTTTAAAAACATTTTTTTTTAAAAAAATTTCACTTCTGAAAAAAATTGAGAAAAATTCTTAAATCATGTTATACCAATGATTATGAAAATCATCCATATTAACTAAAAATTAGAAAAGTAAAAAAAATGTTCTGGGCTTCCCCCTTAAGCGCAGCTCCAGTTCCGGCGAATAAAGATGCGTTTTCATTTATTCACAAAGCCAACTCTGCGAATAGCCACTTACTCACGCATTTCCGGCATCATGGCGGCAAAGAGAAAAATATATCCCGATTTGGTATATATTTTACTAAAATATGACCACATAACTTGTGGATTAGATATAGTTTAGTGTTACATCTATTGAAACTCAGTTTTTGCATGTGATGGTTACAGCGCTACTGCATGTCACTTCTTATATCGTCTTAACGGGCTAGTTTTTGTATGAGAAACCAACCGCAATTTATATACAATTATATTCGTGTTGTTGTCATGTTGACAGGTAGCCGTATAATATACAGCGTATGTTCGTTCCTGGGTCTCTCCCAGAGATATACAGGGTAATATATAATGATAAGGCAAAGCCTTCTTAAGCGACCGCTCACGTTATAGCATAATATCAGTATTGTAAAAAAATGTTTTAATTATTTTTTTAAAGAATAAAGCAATATTTATTCAACTTTTTTACCGGTGTTGTCCATATTTGATTTTTGCATGGTTTCAAAAAGTATCATCTGCTGATGTAAAAAAATCCCTGATGATATTAAAATTAAAATGGTGTCTAATTCGATTTTGTTTTAATCATAGTGAAAGAAATGAAGATAAACTAAATAACTATTTGTATTTATGATATTTTTTATTGGGAATCTGTTCTTAAATAAGAAAAACGGGTCTTTCATTTATATTGTATTGTGTGTTAAGGTAGTCTCGATCAACCATATGTAATACAGAGTCTGGTTGAACGAGGCTAGTGTTAAGGGGCGCGTTATGTTTCTGCCATTTTCCAGCACCTGTCTTCTCCATGGCAACCGGAGAATGAATACTGAAATTAGTACAAAATATTTCGGTTATTAAAACAATAATAATCGGAACCTTTTCCTAATTAAGGTTTAACTGAAACATTGATTTCCTGTTTTAAAATGTTTTGATTTTAAAACTCAATATTAACTTCACTCTCGCGAGACTTGAGTTGGAGATTCAATATGGCGCTAGGTGGGCAAAAAAATATCAAATTTGTCAGAAACTGGACAATTTCGTGGTTATACACAGTGTTGTTGGTTAAGTAGATGAATGATTTGTATAGCGCTATTGAGGTTTTTTAGTTTTGTGTCAGGTTTGAGCATTCTGCTTGAAGCGGATAAGCGCTGAATTTTTGCAAGCCATGTTTCTGCAAAATATGATTTACCTCAGAAATTGCACGAATAGCTTCTTAGTAACGCCCCTTTGAGCGACCATGGACTAATATATAATGATAAAGATAAGGCAAAGCCTTCTTAGCGACCGCTCACGTTATAGCATAATATCAGTATTGTAAAAATAATGTTTTAATTATTTTTTTAAAGAATAAAGGAATATTTATTCAACTT